>OLMO02000277.1:9708093-9719040 GCA_900291935.2 Cassiopea xamachana
TATACATATATATATATATATATGTATATATATATATTTATATTTATATATATATATTTATATATATATATATATGTATATATATATATTTATATTTATATATATATATTTATATATATATATATATATATTTATATATATATATATATATATATTTATATATATATATTTATATATATATTTATATCAACAGAAAAGGATTACCTAATGTCATGTTTCATTTTGTATAGATGACTCAAAAGATCTTATTTACTTTGCTGATCCTGTCAAAAAACCTGCCACAGTTGGGGAAGCATCACGATCTGACAGCAGCCAGTCGCTCTCTAATCTTTCAATTTCCAATATAAAGACAGAGTTTAAAAATCTGAGGTAACAGGAGATTATATTTTTGATTGGCTATGCATTACCATTGTCGTGCTATTGTATAATTTTGATATACATGTCCTATGTGAAAAAAACAACTGTTTCTCCTGTTTGAGGTTTCTGTGCGTTCTTTCAAAGTAGTATATTCTTGGTAAACAAAGCAGAGTTGGTGTAATAGCAGGGTTGTAGAAAAAGGGGCACAGGGGTTAAAACCCCTTCTAATTTCTGAGAGAGATTAGACCCCCTTCTCTTTTTCTGGGTAGATTTGAAGTCCTACTGATAATTTTTACCAAGTTGGCAGATTTCGTTGAATAGCAGCTATTGACATTGTACACATTTTCAAGGATGGGATTCAGATGCTGTAATGCAATAGCTTGAAGGTATATTGAGGCTCTCTTCCCCATATAAATGACTTCATCTCCCGTTTTCTAAGTAGACAAGAGGCGTCCTTTTATTAGTTACGATAGCTTCGCTAAAACCTAAAAGAAGTGGCTATAGACAAATTTTCTGGAGCAATGCCCCTGACCCTCATTCTTCTTTTCCTCCACTTCATGACGGTCGGTGACACCACCTGCTTTATGTATCCCTTTCTATTTTATTCACCTCTACAGCCATGTATATTAGATAGCATTCAATCCAGATAAGCGTTAATTTCTTAAGAATAAATGGCCTACACAGATAGTCGACTGTTTATTCTATTTTAAGCTATCCATGCCTATTTCTATTTGCCTAGGTATAATTACGTTCTTGAAGTGCAGCAGAAATCAATTCTTTGTCTCTATAAAGGATTGTTCTGTTGTCCTCGATAATCTGCCATGAGAATCAAATATCCATACCTGAGTTATATATTTCAGTTATCTTATAGTTGTTTTCTATTACGATTTTTTTAGGAAATCAGGACTTTTTAGCACGACTTCAACTGGTGAATTTGTGAAAAATGACTCTGATGAAAGGTGGTTTTGCTTGGTTTCACATTGATTCACTCATACATTTATTCCTTCTTTATTCTCTAAATTTTGTGTGCATGCATGCGAATATGTGTATTTGTGCGTGTGAGGAGGGGGGGTGGTTGGTGTATAGTTTGTATTTCATTTGTGTATCTCTTCTTTGTATCTCTCCTGTGTACCTCCCTTGTGTATCTCTCTGTATTCGTGTTTAAGTATCAATGGCTGTGTTTCTGTGCGTGATCGCTCATGGAATTAGAGACAGTTATTTTAAGTCAAAAATAACCCCTCATATCTTTGCTTCTAGATCATTAGGTACTATCAGTGAAAACTCTCCAACCCAGAAAAACGGTGAGCATTGCACTTCAAAATACTTTAAAATAATGAATGTTGAATAGTCTGAAATAAATCATGCTTCTATCTGTGGAGCTGTATCTGAATAACCGTATAGCGTTAGCTTTATGTGTAGCTTGGATCTTTAGCTTGAAGACTTGATCTGTATAGCTGTATAGCAGGGATGGTGAACCTCTTTGGCTGGGAGAGTCATGGAATCCTCATATTCAAAAATGGATTTTCATGAGAGCTATACAATAGGGCATTGGTGTTGCATGGGACCACAAAATCATCTAATTCGACACAAACTTAGCAATGCAGGCTATATGACAACTGCAGATGACACAAGTGGTAATTTTGCGAGCCAGAGAGCCAGATGCAGTATTGAAAAGAGCCACATGTGGTTCGCGAGCCATAGGTTCCCAACCGCTGCTGTATAGCTCTGTCTGTATTCAATATTCTCCTAGTCAGAAAAATGCAAACAACTTGCCAATGTGAGAATTTGGCATTAGCACGTTGCAGGGTTCTTGCACCTCCTTAAAATCCTTTAAGAAAGAAAAAGCTCTTAGAAATCTTTAGAACTCCTTAATTAATATAATATTCTTCAAAATATCCTGAAATCTCCTTAAGAAATAAAGTTTCTAATAGCAATTGTGAATTTTTGTTGTAAAAGAGAATTGAATATGCAGAGTTTCATGCCAGTGAATTGCAAAAATTTCTTGCAAGAAACATCCGACTTTTTGTTTTGCAATTTCAGTTTAAACAATAGATTGATAAAGTCGATCTTGTGTGTTTAGTTCATATGGAATGGACTAAACGGCTCTTGCAGGTCCTTGAACTCCTTGAAAAGTGCACGAATTTGAAATGTCTTTTCAAGTGCACTTGAAACTCCATGAAAATGAGAAGTTTTCCTTGAAAAGGTAGTAAACCCCTTGAAATTTGTGAGTTTTTACTGTTTACTTCGTTCACAGCACAAAAAAATGCAAAAAATACGTAAAAGAAACATCTAAAAATAGTTTGAAGGAGATCGTACATGTAAACTCTTTGAAATGCCAATGAATGTCTCGTTTTTGGTATTTTGGGCTTCCTGCGTGTCTTGTTTTTAATATGTACAGCTCCTTGAAAATTTTTATTTTTATCCTTGAATAGTCCTTTAAAATTCCTTGAATTTGCTTATCAAAATTGTGCACTTGCCCTGAGGCTAGTTATGCAAAAACCTGAAATCGTCTTAATTATTGTGGATTTTTGTCGTATTCGATCCATTTTCTCCTTTAAAATTGCTACAAAATCTCATTTGTCTCCTTAAAAATCATAATTTTTAAGTAAAAAGAGCGTTGGAACCCTGTGCTGTTAGGTGATAGCATCTAAAGTCTTGGTATGATAAGCAAACTGTTGACAGGAATTGAAGCGCACTCTTGAGGAACTTAGGGACTGAATGCTTTAATGAAATGAATGCTTTTTGCAATATTTAGAAGAAGTTTGGAATTGCAAGAGAGCTGATTTACTGATCAGAATTGAGTTAGCTCTAAGGGAGTTGTCGTATTTGTTTTTGTGCTACCGGGTCAATGAAATCAAACCAAAAATCTTATTCTTGTAACTTAAAAGCAATTTGGTAACTGCACTTTAATACTATTGTTTTTCTCTTTCTTAGTAAAACTGCGGGAGGGAAGGATGACTCGCAGGTAATTACGAAGCATTTTTTCATATTCTCTACTGCTTTCGTTTTTCATTTTTGTGCTGGTTGACAACCATTTTAAGGTTGCATACCGGCCAATTATTTGCTATGAGACTACTGTTTGTTTGATTCGTCACCTTGCATTTCAGTGTTGACTTTGGATTCATGAAAATGTCTGCCGCTCTTAAAAGGTTTGCAATTTTGCCTTTACTTTCTACCTTTCCTAGATGTTATTTTTTGTTTTTTTTGACGTATAATTTGTAAAGTACTCTGGCACCGAAAAGTAGGGAGGCCCCAAATTTTTTTACAGATTTTTGAAAAATTCACCACCAATTTTTATTTATTAAGCACCCCCTCCCAACTAAGCAGTTTTGAAAAAGTCCAACTCCCAATTTTACTACAATAAAGATTTCACAGTTTTAAAAAGTACAATGGCTTTGTGAACAAAAATCAATATTAACAACTAAGGAAATCAAAATAAACTATATACCATATACTTATATATATTCAACAACTAATTGCAATAATTTAAAAATATTTGGATCCCCATCCTGCCTATTGAGCATTCACCCCCCAACTATCAACAACCCTCCAATGTATGCTTTTTTAGCAAAACTACTAACCCCCATCCTTATTATCCCTCTACTATTCGGTGGCAAAGAGTAGATTACCAGATAATTACAGGAATCTATTAATCTAGCCGTTGTACTCTTATAAAATGTGTTTTTCAATAGGCGGACATTTTGGTGGAATCAACCAGCTACAGTTGATCAAGATTTTAACAGAGAGACACGTGAGGCTTGTCCTGACTGTAGAGAGGTAGCTCTTGGCTGATCGTTGTTTTTTCTTAATTATTTGAGCAGTCTTCCAGCCCTTGAGGCATTAGCTTTAACTTTGCATAGCTTCATAACAGCATATTTTTTATTATGAGACTCATTTCATTTTTTCAACACTGTTTTATAATGAGAGAAATCTGAAATGAAAAGAGCTAATTTGTGCATCTCACTACAAAAACGAAAAGCCTCTTTTGTAGAGGAAGCAACTACGAAATATTTTTATTTGAGACTGGAAGTTCGTTTTTCTTTTTCTCCAAAAATTATATCTTGGGTAGGCTTGACATTCAAACTTCCAGCAATATCCGGACCTGTGTAATGCTGATCCTGAATTACCAAGTTTGCAAATTCTATCAACTTATTCTAGCATACAGCATTATCAAAAACTTCCCGTTTACTGAGGATAACAAATTTATGCCAATATTGTTAAGTTGAATATGTGCCCTGAAATCCACTAAAGCTATCGGACAAATTGGATTTTCGATTATCAGCCTCTATTGGCAGATATTTCAGTCAATTTGTGCTTTTAGTGCGCTCATTCGTTTTTCTTAAGTTCAGTTGTAAACATACGTCCTTGACATTTTGGTACACTGATGCTGTAGTATTTCATTGTTTTCATGATATTTCTCATTTATTTTGTTAGGTAGAAGGTATTCTTGAAACCCTCAAAGAGGCAATTCAGATTGCAGAGAAGTATGTTGGGAACTGTTCTTTGTGCCACATGTAGCACTCCTCCGCAATTTATTGAATATTTAGCTTGACATTAGTTTTAGAAGTCACAGTTCAAAGTTACGAGTTGAAGAGTATTCAAAAGAGTTAGCCAGTCAAATTCTGATATCAATTACGTTAATCGAATTAAGAGAACGAACCATATATAACTACTGTAGACCAGTGTTCTCCAACCTTTTCTTTCGGAGAGCAATTTTCAGATTTAGGTCATAGACTGAAGGCCACTTATATAATGCATATTCTGAAGATGGCAATATTATGCGCTTGAATGCATGCGTTTTGGTTGTCCCAGTGAATACTGTAAACTTCACCCCTGTTTGCAACCTTAATAAATACAATTTAATTTTTAACAACTTTAATCTCAACGCGAGCCATACCAGACAACATGGCGGGCCACGTGTTGGACAACCCTACTGTAGACTACCGTAGACGTTTCGTTGCTTCGCTGTTGTTATATATTCAATAAAGAGTTCCATTGCCACATCTTACACTTATCCACAATAACATAATTTACAACAAAGTATGAATAGTCTAATGTGCACCTCAATTTCCTTGATCGAATTCAATGTGTAGCATTTCAATCATGACTGTCTTTCAATCATTTCAATGGCGTCTTTTGCAAAGGAGCTTCCTCCTACAAATGGTTTTTCTTTGACTCAATGCTCACTCAGGCCATTCTTTGCAGAGAAATTAAGACCAGAGATGAGGTTATTGAGAAACTGAACGAACAAATTAGGTACGAACAATTGCTTTCCAATCTGCATTTTCCACAATCGTTTGCATTCTTTTTTGATGTGATTTGTCTATATTTACAATTCATATCATTTCTATCCTCTCATCTGTTCTGCTCAGTTTTCATCTGTATTCCTAGCATAATATATTCTTATAATTACATGTTACTATTATTTGGTTACAAGGACCGTGAATGTTTTTTCAGATACGAAGTTACAAGCAAGTCAGAGAAAAATACGAGGTGAGCGTGTAATTTTTAAAGAACTTCATTGGATCCTTTGATGGATGCGCTAGTATCTCGATTTCATATATTAGCTAAGCCTTGATCTATCGTACCCGTCTTCCATGCTCACCTAGCAGAGAATTATCCTTTGGTAACATTGGATCGTTGAAAATATTAGGCGGGGAACCTTTCCATTCCACCTCGAAAGCAAGATGGCTTAAACTCAGTAGTAGTAATTTTTACATAATTTTTCATTCACTGTATCATCTCTATTGTAACTGAAAGATCTTATTGCATTTTGTTTTTTTGCTTTGCTTTGCTGAGGGTTATTTTCTTGTAAAATTATTATTAAGATTAAAGTTCCTAAGATTGAATTAAATTAGATTTCAGTTTATTATCCTTAATCTAGCTCATTTCTTTAAATAGACAAGCCAGTAATACACTGAATGTAATTAGCGAGGTGTATCATTGTAGCTTTTATCATCTTATAAAATATGAGATCAATTTTTAAAAAAATTCTTAAGGTTAAGTTTCCTGGAAACTGTTCTTTTACCTTTCTCCATCGTTGTTATGAACAGCAATAAGGGCTACGTTAATTATGATTTAAATTTGAGCTGTTTTTACAATATCTCCCAGTATATAACCCGCACGACCGAAAACCCGCATTGAATGAAAATGACGTTTATAGTTAGCCTGTTTCATCAGAATGCCCGCACCACCGTATAGCCGGCATCTTTTTCAAGTGATATCAGTCAGCGTTATCTTCAGAAAGTTTGGATTGCTCACTGAGAAGGGTAACTTATGGAGGTGAAATTTTCAAGAACTTTGAAGTGAATGAGAATCCTTCTGCAGACACTTCAGAGAAGATTTTCGAGACAGATGCAAGGGAAAATCTGGCTGGTAAAATTTTTCTTGAAAAGAGTCATCCTTCTGGAAAAAGTGTTTCAACAGATAACCCCCACCACCATTTTACTGGCAGCCGTCCTCAAAACAGTAGAAATCAGCATACAACCCGCGGGTTGTCTCGTGTAAACCATGGTGTTGTGCTTTTGTCTTTGTCTTCTTTTTTATTTGATATAGGTATAATAATAATAGTAATACAATCTTTATTCAGGCTATATATCAGTCTGCTACAATATCTTAGCTGCTATCAATTAAAGCCCTGTTTTTAAAAGCAGATCAAAATAAAAATATCAAATCTTAAAAATTAAAATTTGTAAGTTACTATGAAATTGTGTGATAATAACTCCAAATGTTACTTTAAAAAAGTTAATCCATCTATAAAATGTTCTTTGAGTCCTTGCTTGAATGGAAGGTAAAATTTCTCAATCTTCAAATGCGATGGCAGAGCACATGATAAATCTTTACACTACTGTAATAAAATTCTCTTTTCGCGCTCTAAGTTTTTACTTTTGAGATTTTTAGCTCTTGTAGCTTTTTTGTGGTCAACTTTCTCAAAATGGTCATGAAATACATCCGAAGTAGTTTTGGGCAAGCATCTGAACACGAAATCAGAACACTGCATATGTTGCTTATTCGCAAACGAGCGATACGTACTACCTTCTTATTGATAACGTGCTCCAAATATATTCTTGGCTGCTCTTTTCTCTAACTGTTCAAATTTCTTTACATTTGTCCCCGAAATGGATAAGAACACTATACTACAGTATGTCATGACTGGCTGTACCATTGCTTTATTCAGGTCAAGGGCATCATGGATAGTAAGTATGGGTCGTTTACTTCTCAGTAGTCCTGGTCTACTCGATGCTTTTTTGCAAACTTTTTGAACAGTATGTCATGACTGGCTGTACCATTGCTTTTTTCAGGTCAAGGGCATCATGGATAGTAAGTATGGGTCGTTTACGTCTCAGTAGTCCTGGTCTACTCGATGCTTTTTTGCAAACTTTTTGAACGTGGTCGGTCATTGAAAGCGATGGATCTAGTTGGCTTCCCAAGTATTTGTACTTATCAGTATTGCTAATGGGTTTAGAACAGTGACGTAGCGTGACCTCTTCGACTGAATATTCTATTATAAGTTTCTAGAAGTTTTTTTGGGTGTGGCTTGGTGTGACTGGGTGTGGCTCCTTGAGCCTGAGCATAAATTTGGCAAAGCAGGTTGTTTAGTAGACATCCCTTATTGAAGGTTGTTTTATCGGATAACGGGAAGTACACACCACAGTGGAAGTAGTAGAAAATGACTTTGTCAAAAGTATGAACTGAACAGTACACACATGTTTCGAACTTTAAAAGACCAATGAATTTGAGAAGTGGAGAGAGCTGTTTGAAGTCTATTAGCATTCACGACTTAAGCAAAAATACACATTAGAGTGCCCTTCCTAAACAAGGCGAGAGTTTCATACGGTGAATTAACTGGCCTAAGGCGCCTTGGGTCTGAGAGATTAATGAATGACTTACCTTTCACTGGTCTTCACAATTGCTACTACAAGAAAAATGGCACACAAGTGCAATTATAGATTGTTTATTGAAAGATGTATAACCACGGAACTCTCTTTTAATTCTTCCATAAATACTTTTGCATCCTTTTGGACAACAGGCATGATCGTTTTCATAAACTTGGAAGTGAAACTACGGCTGCGAGCGACTGTCGCTTAATCATTAATCGAGGCTGTACGCTAGGAAAATTTCTGCGTCCAATCCTATTGCGTTCGCTGATTAATGAGGAATTTATTGAGTAAAATGGAGCATTTTGATTGGTTGAACACCGTCCAGGGTATTCACTGCATATTCTTGACAGATTTAAGTTTAACATGAAATTCTTCCTTCTCCCTTACGGCCTCGCAGCTTCAGCGTTCACTATTTTAAAGTTTAAAAGAGCTAAAACGTTGAAAGGCAACTACATTTGGCATTTCAATGACCATTAGTATTGCATTTTCTTATTTTTTCTGAAAATTGTAGGGTATTCAACGAAGGCCTTGAATACCCTGACGCTACGCCACTGGCTTCGAATTAATTTCAATGATCATTTCATTTTCTATCTTTTTCCTCCTTGCTGCTGTGCCAAAGATCATAAATTCAGTTCTTCCCCGATTTGATTTCAGGATGAGACCGTTTTTGCAAAGCCAAGTATGCATGAGATTGGTATCGTGATTGATTGCTTTTAGTCTCTGTCGTGTCCCAAAACAAGAGAACAGTATCATCAGCATACATAATAGTTTTGCAGTTTTCGATATATAGGTGACGTCGTTAATGTGAATTAGAAAGAGCAAAGGACCTAGTATTGAATCTTGGGGGACTCCATATGTAATCTCTTCTTCTTGCGATAGTTCTCCTTCAAAAGAAGCAATTTGCGAACGTTGTGTAAGGTACTTTTGAATCCACCTTTGCTCTGCGTGCCCGATTCCGTAAAAAGGAAGCTTTGAAATAAGCATGGAGTGGTCCACTGTATGGAAAGCTTTTCTTAGATCTATAAACAAGACACCTGTAAGTTGACCCCTGTCCATGCTTTTCTCACAATATCAGTAAAGTAGACAACAGCTGAAGATGTTGAACAGTTTCTTCTAAATCCGAACTTTTTAGATGACGGAAACTTGTTATTTTGACGATATTCATAAAGTTGATTGTGAACAACCCTTTCCAAGATTTTTTTGGGAATTTACTTGATGTCTAATGCCGTTAACATCTTGATTGGCACAGGGGGGCAGAGCAGCTCGGAGTTTTGCGGCTACACTTGCAAAGAATTTGTCGAAGCCATTTGAGATTTCCTTTTTATCTCTTGTCTCAATAAGCAACTTTCACATGTCACATGACAATTATGTAATCTTACTTCTGATTGGCTGATCCTCAACTGGAGGGCAAGCGGCGAGAGAGAAAATATAAGGCCTACCGTAATAGAGCATTCTTTTGTGATATTCCTTGACAAGAATGGTAAATGTATATTTTATTCACGAAGTGATTTTGCAAAGCACGTAGAGGTGTGCTACATATAAATTATATGTGCGAAACACTATCTACCCCAATGTCTCAAAAAATCTAGAACCCCTTCGTAGTTCTGCTCAGGTATAGTACGTGACAATATACTATATAAAATCAAGAAATAATATAAATAATGAGAATAGCGTAGCAAACAATTAACTAACGACCAACCAACGATTCTATTGTTAGGAGCATGAATGTAGATGATCGCATCGTCTCGAGCGGAATATGATTGATTTCTTGTAAACCGCACGCTGAAGGAACGCCAGAGAATATTTGTGGAATTCCGAAAACTATTCTTGTGCAGTACAATCCAGTTTTACAAGCCAAATACTCAAGACGTTTCTCGCCTCAAACCTTTTTCTATTAGTTTCCACGCTGAACTCCAAAAACAGAGCTTTGTGTACTCCAAATATTTTCAGGCCTATGTACATGGAATGCATCTTCGATATCAACTTGATCAAGTTTTCAGTTCTATTGTTCATGATCTTGCTTTTGTCTTCTTGTTATTCGTGATCCTGAGTTAAACCATAGCCAGCTACAATATTATTTATGTTTTTATGATCTGCATCTCATCTTTCAGATAATTGCAATGTAGATCCCCCATTATGATTGTTTCTTTCTCCTCGGCGATGAAAGTACCCGACATGTCATCAAATGGGTGTTCAAAATCCCCCATTAGGTAGCTAGACGCATCAGGAGGCTGGTAAAGAATCCCAACTAATAATGATTTTGATTTTCTCACATTTATTTCAAGCCAGCAACATTCTAGATCGTGCCTTCTGTCACTACTCAAATTTTTCTTCACATACACTGCCATGCCCCCTCCAGGTCCATTTTGTCTATCGAGTCTGTGCATCTCGTAACCAAGTATCTTTAATTCCGCATTTGATACTCTGAATTTAAATGACTCTCACTGACTCCAAACAAGTGTAGTAAAATCTTTAGTTGATCATGGACTCTTAACTAGACCGCAATTATTGTGTGTGTGTAACGTGTCAATGATTGATGTACACCCTAGGGGTCTTTGACATAACAATACGATTATGTTGTAAGCCTAGGCAGTATTACGAAAGCAATTGAAAGCATAGTACTTTTAGGATCATGGCGCTCATTTATTGAATATATTTCTGCCTCCAACACATTACAACTGGTGACAGAGGTGGGATTGGAAGGTTTGTT
>OLMO02000277.1:9721145-9737835 GCA_900291935.2 Cassiopea xamachana
ACACTAATTTCTGGTGTTTGCTGGCGGCCTATTGCACCTTGGTCTTATACTGGTATTGTTGAAAAACTTAGATGTTTCACCTATCGATTAAATTTTACTAAAGAACACTAATTTCTGGTGTTTGCTGGCGGCCTATTGCACCTTGGTCTTATACTGGTATTGTTGAAAAACTTAGATGTTTCACCTCTCGTTTAAATTTTACTAAAGAACACTAATTTCTGGTGTTTGCTGGCGGCCTATTGCACCTTGGTCTTATACTGGTATTGTTGAAAAACTTAGATGTTTCACCTCTCGTTTAAATTTTACTAAAGAACACTAATTTCTGGTGTTTGCTAGCAGCCTATTGCACCTTGGTCTTATACTGGTATTGTTGAAAAACTTAGATGTTTCACCTCTCGTTTAAATTTTACTAAATAACACTAATTTCTGGTGTTTGCTGGCAGCCTATTGTACCTTGAAAGTCAAATGTCTGTCTTACACACTGTCATACATGTATACATGTATAAAAACATTTATAATCTTACTTACTGTACAGGTTATCTAATTGGCAGCATATAGCTGATTTGGACCTGCTTATGTACATACAATGATTAAATAATAAAAGAAAATGCTAAACTCCTACAACGACTATTTATGCTTGATATATTATTGGCTAAAACGAAGTGTGGCATGTTTCTAAAAATATCTAAAGTTCATTGACTAAAAGAAACTGAAATATGAAATCCCAAATTAAATTGAATATAAGGTATTATTTATATAGTTTTCAATGCTTTTCACTTTTTTGTTAAGGATATTCCATATCACACCTTCTTTGTTTCGGAATGAAGTTTTTTCATATTCAGTTCTATGTCTTTCCGTATGTCTACATTATCCTTAAGATTCCTTGATCCAGGTTTCAATCAAGTCTTTCATGACTTCCGGGTCTTTCTCATAATTCACATTTTTTGATAAGAAGCAAACTCTTTGGCTTCAGTTTGGATGTTTCTTAATATGTCATCAAATCCTGCGTTGAATATTTCTCAAATGTTTCTTAAATTTAATGACTTCCATTAACAACAAAAACCCAGATTAGGCAACTGTGATGGAAGAAAAAGGATGTTTAGGTTTTGTGACGCATGTAATGGATGCTCATTCTATTTTGTTGCTAGTTGGACAAAAATTTACTGGTAAAAACAGTTTTTTCAAGTTATTATTTGGAACTCAGCCTGCCTATATTCCTTACATGTTTCCTATATACATATTTCTCATTAAAAAAACAGCGTGTACAATTTTTGTGCTATGCATGCCGTTATCCGCTGTACATGTATTCTACAGATTTCTAGTTTACTGTTTTCAGTAGGTAATAATCTTCCATAGATTTTAGTAGTTCATGGATTTTTGGTTGCCCTTCCGGGCATATTCTCTAGATAAGGTAATCCACAAGATGGCAACCATAATTACCGCAAGCTACCAAAATTTATGGAATATCATAAAATACTGGAAACAGTGAATGGGATTCAAGTGGATACAGTAATAGCCTACGTTCTTTCTTCAGGTACCCGGCCTGCTAGAAGCATCGGTTGTCCTGCGCATCCAATCCTCGTGTCTTTCTCAGAGCTATCGTGGCATCTGTAGAGTCTTTATTTGTTCCATAAGACAAGCCTATAGCAAATTCAATGTGGCAAAGCATTCAGTTTTTACAAAGTTTGAATTGTAGATACTTGGCAATTGTTTGAAAGAGTAGCTAAAATATTAGCCTTAATAGATTCTTATGTACAAGGGGCTTAAAATGGACATGTTAGCCTAGCAGTTTCTTAATGCCCTGGTTCTTTTAGGCGGACTATTACTGTAATTGAATGTAAAACACACATATTGTATTACTTGAAAGACCCAGGCGCCATGAAGGATTTGATGGAGAGGGCGATATCCTGACCGTCAGCCGTTTCCTCGTCTGCCCTTTTCATGATTAGAACGCTTAAACATCATGCACCTGCTCCATCCATATTTCATCTGCTTAGATAAAGCTTTTATTTCAAGTTTATTGAGTTTTTGAAGCAATTTGCTTTATTATTGTTCATTAGCTTTCGTCAACTTGGATATTTATAAAGAATGCTTCTTGCCGTAGTGGACCGATTTGAAATAGATGTTTTTTTAAAACAGGGCGCATAATTAAATTTCTTGCGAGATTGTGAATTGCTGCAATCTTTGTAAATGTACCACGTTTGGGTTGGACAAGATTGCATCAATTTTGGCGAAAGCTTTAATTCCAGAATAGTGGTTTTTGAGGGAAACATTAGCTACTTTTTAAATGTGATATTTATTATGAGATACGCTCTATTGTCTTGATTTTCTATAATTTCGCTAAGGTATTTACATTGGAACACCCAGAAACTGGCGAGATCGCATGTGAAGAAACATCGGATGTTAATGAGAGGTAAAATATTTGTGTAGATTTTTTTATTTTGCCTAATGATTCACATAGCCATTAATGCTTTCCATCGCAGAAACTTTAGAAGAATTCTAAAAGTAAATTGGTAAAGGAATACTAGCAAAAAGTCCTTTACGTACAAACGAAAAAGGAGCTATGGAGTAAATTAGTAAAGAGAAGGCTAACACGACTTGGACATTTGATGTGATTACGTTCTATAGTTCCAACAACGAAAGCGATTTATGAAAATCTCAGGAAAGAAAGAAGGCCACGATAGAGAAAAAACAACTTGGAAATGCAAGGCCGTTGCGAATGGGGGGCGTGGGGCGTCACATCCCACCCTGGAAAAGGCTTTGTTGGCATAGCTCATGTCATGTGCTTAACAAAAGTGTTGCATTCTTTCGGCACTATCAGTAGAAATAACTATCAAGTGTTAACAAATATTAGTATTTATAGGCAAGACACATCTTGTTAGAATGAAGTTGTCCATAAATGATGTTACTGCAAGCGATCTTTCACATTTATGTAATAAAAGAGCTTTGTTTGAGAACTGCACGTGACATACAGGACATGTTTTTTCGCTCGAAATTTTTGTAACTCATGTTTGCACTATGTTGCAAGATAAGCTACAAAAATTTGATGCTCCTGCTCTTTCGTGCAATTTGTTTTTTTTTTGTAAACACAGTCTTTCACTTGTTTGCTGTAATGTTTTGTTTTTTCTTTCTTGGTAGTAAACTAAAGGACCCAATTCCTTTAAATGAAAATCGGTTAAAGGTATTGTAATGAATTTGGAATGCTTTTGCTTTTAGTTTTTACTACATAGAATGGTTGTTGTCGTTCTTGTTGTTGTTGTTTACTTTATTTTGAGTAGGTTATTATTGCTAGCTTTTTCAGCTAATTTAGGCCTACTTTGTATGCCGCATCCAGACATGGTACTCATAGTTTAATGTCCCTTCCGAAGGACGGCGGAGTTAGCTGTCTTCGTCCTTCATCTGGAAGGTCGCCCATCTAGTTCCTGACCGTACACAGCCATGCTTAACTTCAATTATGCTAATGGAACTGGCTGGGCCGCCGCTTGGCCACTCAACTCGGCAACTGTACGCCGAGAGAATTTAGAGGCCCTGGAGCAGATGGGAAAGATGAAGCCCCCTGGGAGCGAAGCGAGCAGACAATTTTCAGGGTCTAGAAATTAACTTTGAAAAATTGCTGCTGGATTACATTATGAGGCCCCCAGACTTTGCAGCATTGGGTGTTATGAGGCCCTCAGACTTTGAAGCTTTGGGGCAATTGGCCCCCTGCCCCCTCTTGGCAGGCCCGACCGCAGGCAGTTTATGAACTCCCTCCAAATGTGGACGGCGACAGATGGAAAGAATATAATGTGGACTTTCTTGTAATATTCATATGCCAAGCTAAACTATCGACTTGAGAAAATATTTACTAAGAGTTATGAAAATAGACTCTACATCTGCTCTTACTACTTGCTTTTCTAGGAAATGTGCGATGCTTATAAAGTGCAAAATAAATTGCTGAACAGCGAAATTGTAGAACTACAGAGTTTACGACAGCGTGATAAGGATATCATAGACAAAAAGGAATTGTAAGTAATTAATGATCTTGTTCGTGGAAGTCTTAAATGTCATTGTATAATTCTTCTTAGTTGATTGTTCATTGAAAATAAATTAACTAAAGGATATTATAGCTAAAAAAGAATCGACGTAATTAAAGATTCAGAAAGTCTTCATTTTGTTACATAGTCGTTTTTAGTTGAGTATTCATAGAATAGATAACTTATTGGCTGGTTAATTTATGCAGGGTCTTTACTGGTTTTGGAAAGTTTTGGAAAGTTATCGAAATTGAAAATGCCATTTCCCAGGTCCTGGATAGTTTTGAAAAGGAGAGGATTTCAAAATAGCTATGGAAAGTTTTGGGTTTTTGTTTGGAAGAATTCTAGAAATATCATAAAATGGAAGCAGCTTGGTGTCGTATTAAACACCGTATATGTTATGCCTGTCCATTTTAATATTTGCAATACAAAGCGTAATCTACCAGAAATTCATAAATACAGCATTGGAAATAACGTGTTCCCTATTTTATGGTGTTTCAAAACGCGTACGAAAATGTGTTTGATGGTTTTGGAAATTTGGTAGTTTGGCTCTGGAAAAGTTTTGGAAATATGCTAGTTTTTGCGAACCCTGTTTGTAGTTTTTCTTATTAAGCATATTTTCTTATTCAACGTATTTTCTTTTATATCTCTCACCATGCCATTTAAATGCTTCTCTGTCATTAGTTTATTTGACTTTGCCATCAACGTCTGCTAATTATTTCCTTAGCAGTCCTTACCTCATTTATGATTCTGATTGCTTTTTATAGTTTGATTGCAGAATCTTTTTTCTTTGTCTACTTGTTATAATATCTTTTTCGTTACTTAATTTGCTACATCTATGAATTATCTTTCCTTTATGTTTCAAAAAGGAGGATTATAGAGCTCGATGCAGAGTTATGCAAGATAAGAAGTCGATATGTTTTGGTTTTGAAAGATTTATCCACTCCAGTAAGAGGTTTGTGTATATGCTCTTCTTGTGTGTTATTTTCAATATTGAGGCCTGTTTACATGGAAGGGAGCACCCCTTCTAGCCGAGATTTTGCATTAAGGCCAACCCCTTTAAAAAATCAATTTTTTATATCAGAGGAGAGCCAGTCCTCTTAGACAAGTTGACCAACGGAGATTGAGCTCAAGAAGACCTACCCACCTGCTTACACTGGAAATAGTGCCTCAACGGAGGCACTCGAGGCCATTTTGAATTTAGTAAGAAATGGGCCACACCTTAGTTTTCACGCCAAATGGTGCTATATGTTTATCTCTTTGAAACCTTCGGGGGGGTATCAAAAGCTGGGTGACCCTTTAGGAATTATTCTAACCCCAGCCTGCCTCGGTTACTTCGCTAGCTAGTAAGCATTATTATATATTTGTAGTTAGAATTGCCTAAACTCTTTATCCATACGCAGATTATAAATGGCTGTCAAGGAAACTTTAACTGGTAGCTATCCTTTATCTAGAAAAATGAGAAATTTGCGAAAAGACAGCTTTAGGAGGACGTTTGTTGTCCCCTCGTCCCCCTGAAATTACTGTTTTATGCTTTTCCAAATATACTTACCGTCATTGCTAGTGATGCAGCACGTTTTTACCCACTGTTATATGAATAAGAATGGTCAGCTGCATTGTATGGCCTAAACTCTTTCATCAGTTAAGTAAAGGAGTCTAGTAAGGAGGCTGAAAATCCTACTTATGCGTGAATTAAACTCTAGCCCATTTAGTACAGCCATCCAGCTTGGTTAGGCCCTTTTATGGTGTTCGTATGTGTATGTTCGTGTGTGCGTGCTCGTGTTTGCGCGTGTGTGCGTCAGTGTGCGTGTGAATGCGCGCACGTCTGTGTGTTAGTATCTCTGTGTGTAGATGACAAGAATTTATTGAACTGAATTCTTCGTTGTACAGGCAACGAAAAAGATCAAGAATTAATACAACATTTATTAGACGATGCAATTAATCAGGAAAGTGGGAAAGAAAAATCTCCAGTTGAAGCCAGGTAGAGTTTGAGAATTTTGATCGAACTTCGTTGAAAGATATGCATTGTTTGATTAAATGATTCACTGCGTAGCACGTTGATAAATGACTGCTCAGAACTGATTTCATTCACTCCATCATTTTTGTCCACGTTCATTGCACATGATATCTAGTATTTTGGCTTTCACTTTGAATTGATATTTCTAAGTATAAAGCAACGTGGCATCAGTTTGCTTGTAACACTGCAGTCGCTAACTACTTTTGTTCTTTTGAGCGATAATCTTGCGTTCATGTTTATTGATAAAAGTACACACGTTTTTATAAAAAAGTGGCGGCTCATAAGAAAGCAGTACTCAGCTGCTCAAAAAGTTAAGAAAGTTTGTTATTGGATTTTGCTATGTTGGCTGCCCTCACACAGTTAAACTTCTGTTGTTTACTAAGATATTTCATCATTTCAAATGCATATGGCGCTTCCACTAATGCGCACTTGCCAACATTAGAGCTCAAAAATTTATGCTAGGAAAGAAAGTTTTGATACTGGAATCATGAATAGGCTATGAAAGTTTCAGTACTGTACCAAAAAGCACTTTCTTTTGAAAGGTTAATTTTGCTTTTTCAGGGTTCGTGCTAGAACTCCTTAAATTTGACTTTGGTTTTTAAGACTTTCTGTAAGCTCCTTAACTTTGTGCTTTTTAGAAAAAAAGCTCCTGAAAAATTCCTTATTTCTCATCAATTTAAGGTTAGAATTTTCAGATGCCGATTTATTTCGGAATTAATCTGCTTTTTTTTTCAAGAAAACACACAAATGATTCTCCTTAAAAATTATGTTTTGGTCCTTGCAAACTCCTTGAGAAGCCCTTACAAATTCATCCACTCACCATAGCATGACTCCTGTTGTTTGATCAACTGGCGCATTGACTGATTCTGTGCTTGGTTGAATGACTGGCTGATTGTTTGACCAGCTGATTGATCGTTCAGTTGATTGAACGATTTATTGATTGAATGATAATTACGTTTTCATACCTTAGATGTGTAGATCAATACGGATTTTACGAGATGGTTGATACGGAAGACGAAGATGCGTTACTAACATTTTCTGAAAAGCTTGAGGCGAAGTCATCTGGCGATATGGTATGATCATGTGATAATCTCCATTTGTCCTTATACAATCCGGTACGCCCAGATAAAAGAGGACCTAATCTTGGGCCGTCAACATGTACGTTAGGGTGGACAGGCCCTTTCCTTGTTGCTTTCCCCCTCCAGTTTTGTTATGAAGTATCCAGTGGCTGCTGTATGGACAATGTGCAGCACATTAGATGAACACATTAGATTACATGGGAATTAAACATCCGACCTTCGGCTCATTAGATGAGCACGCTATGGACTGATATTAATCATCATCTCATTTTTCCCTTACCTTCGAAATTATCTTCTTGCGATCGAGCACTTATTCGTAAGATAGAGGAGGATTTATTCATGAGATCGATGATTTGTTCGCAAAGCCGAGGATTTCTTCGCGAGGACGAAGATTTGTTCGCTTTAGTTTACTTTGACATAGGAAAGTTTGTGGCATTTAGCAATATTTGCGCCGTGCATATTCAAACACATAATACAATTAGACTGATCATACTTTTCCAAATACAAGTGCTGCGAGTGCTCGTGAATTTGTATTTAGCCTATCGCCCTCAACACTTTGCTTGTATAGGCTCGAGCCCTTTGTTGAGTTTTGTTGAAAAAGTGAAGCATGGCACATTGCTCGCTTTCGAGGTACTCAGCATCACAAAAAGGACTTTCCTAGTTGTGCACGTGGTTTTACCAATAGATCAATGGAGTTGGTATCCATGTGATTCAAAATCCATTGAATTTCTGGCAGTGATGGCGCTAGGGAAGGGCGAAGGGAACTATAACCTCTATGTCAGGGCATCCTAGCTCCCTCATTGGAAGTTGAAGAACACTTTTCTCAAGGTTTTTTGGCACTGACAGTACCGTGCTGACCGTTTTTTAGCCTCCTTGTTGGAAGTTGAAGGACACTTTTCTGGATGTTTTTTGGAAAATTCCTAGCGCCACTCGTGAATGCAGGCAAGCAACCACACAAAACATTGATGTTGGGAGCACTCTTGAACATTCCATAGCAAAATTATGGCCTAGTCGTAGTGACGTAGTCTGATTGTGTTAGGTATACAAATGATTGCATCTTTTCTCGATTCACTTGTTAACTCTTATTAGTATGAAATAATCAGTTGATTACAATACAGGATGCAGACAGCGTCAACAGCCCGAATCAGCAATCAAAAGTTATCAATCTTGCTTTAAAAACTTACTGGAATAAAGCGGATTAGAAGCCTTCTTTCCTCCAACCTTGATTACCGATGTTTTATGAGCATTTTATCTCTTTTTGTCACAGCCAGAAGTTTCTGACATGTCCGCCGGTGTTAAATGGGAGAACCTTCTTGTCAACCAAGGTCAAAAACCCATACAGAAATCGGTATGTTTAAGCGATAAAACAATATTTCTTTAAAGCAAATTCAGAGTCTGAGTTGTTTTTGCAGCGATAAGTACAAGAATTTTTAATTTATATTGCTCTTTGCTGTATTAGTTTTTCAATTCACCAATTGGTCTTATGTTTCATATACTGGAACCCTTTCCTTCTGCTGACTGTACTGGAATCCAGTACTTTTTTCGCACTATATTTTACGCAAAGCACTGTGTCAATTTCTACATAGCAGATTTAGACCAGCAGTGTGTAGCCGTTTTGCTGTTTACTTAACGCGGTGCACAGAAGTCTCAACATTTTTCCAGCATGCGGAAATTCTTGCCTAAGCCTTCCGCGCTAGATCTCATGCGGAAAGGGCCTGGACTCTAGACTGGCACGTTGAGGAAGAATCTTCAAATCGAATGAAATTAAAAGCAAGATCTCCAAAGACTCTATTCATTCATCCACTTAGGCCCTGTAGTATTGTCATTGGTTTTGGTAGCATCTGCCTTTGTACCAGGCCACTTTTGACCCAATGCAAAGAGTTTCGAATCCGTGCTTGTCCACTGGTACAAGTGCTTTGATACACATGATTACGTATTTGGAAAGAGGCACAGTTTTTACCTCAAATGATCTTGTTATGTACCGGTTATTGATAGAGAAGCGCTATATCATTAGCACCGGTAAAGTATACTCTCAGGTGCCTAGCAAGCGTCCCCCATTTATTTATTTTTCAATTTTTTTTCATCTCCTTAGACCTTTTGGGAGCCTCCCTCTTAGTAATTTTAAAGAAATTGACGCTTTTTTACGAGCTCTTCGTCTTATTTCCTTTCTTTGTTAGTGCTATTCAAGCCCACTCTTCAAGGCAAAATAGTTTGATTCGGTACATATTTTAATTTTTTGATTTATGAAAATCTGTTTTTGTTCTTTCCTCGTTTTATATTTCTTTAAACGTATTTCCCAAATTCTGACTCCCCCGTTTATTTAGCCCACCGCCCGTTTATTGAATTTCCGAATTTTTTCCAACCCCCTGTCTATTGGGATCCCGGTTTTTGTGGCACTTGGGAGTAGGCGAAAGTGGACGGGAGCGCTTGTGCATTGGATCGAGACTGATCTAGTATGGTATCAAAAATTTGACTTTGTGTTTGCACAGTTACAGGAAGTTAAAGAAGCTACGTGCTTTCCTAGCGGTTGTGGATTTCAATATCATTTGTGAGGTCATGCAGCTGTATATTTGTGCTCGCTTCCCAATACTATTTTCTCTACAAGCAAATACACTGCCTTGTGCCCTTACATACGACATTCAAGTGGGCTTGCCTCCCTCCTCAGCCCAATCAATGTTGGAGTGTCTGCCACTTTCTATCAGTAGAATAGTATGGTGATAACCAGTTGACCACGGAGCTTTTATCATATTCATTCACCAAATAATTTCTGGAATTGACTAGCTTTAGACTAAAGCTTGTCAATTGCAGACAACTAAAGTCTATTCATTCAAATTCCTTTATTTGTCCTTTGATTACATTGTTTTACACGTTTTTTAATAAGAAACCTAGCTCAAGGCTTGCTACTAAAAGTTCCTTAATTTTTGGCCACATTTTAGTTCTAAAAGTTTCTTGAAAGTTTCTTAATTTAGTGACCTAAATTGCTGTGAAGGCGTACGCAGAAGGTGAATGTAGCAGACTATTTGCCCTGTAACAAACAAAGTGCGTCAGTACGAGTTAAATTCTTGCGTAATGTCATATTTACATTGTTTTGACACATCTGTGCGTTGAACCAGGTAGCGATCTCCATGTGCAATTTGTTTAAAGTTTCTTAGCTTTTTCCTTGTAGTTCTAAATGTTTCTTAAATTTTAGGCTGTCTAGTACAAGGTTGAGTATAAGGTGGTTTTTTGTAAAAAAAATCGTGCATTTACATATAATCGGTATATTTTTCTATTTTCATTGCTTTTTCTGAAATCAAAACCTGCACTATTACGACCAAATAGGATCATTTCTTCTAATGACCCTGAAAATAATACCTACGCACAAGGGAAAGTTGGCAAAAGCCTTATCTTTACATGAATAAATTACCTTGGAAATTGTGTTTGTGTTATTGAGGAAGAGGGTCTTAAAGGGTTCTTATAAAACCTGGCTAGGAAAAGTTGCTAATTTCGGGAAAAGTTAGAGAGTTGGTGATACGTCCTAGAATTATCATAATTTCGGGAAAAGGTAGAGAGTTGGTGAAACGTCCTAGAATTATGATAATCACATTCCATGCTGGCGATCTAATAAAGGTAACGTTGCACATAACTGAGTTTCAAAGGTTTTCACCATTTCATTTGTAGCATTTGTCTTTAAAGATGATTTCTAGAAACGTTTTTTCATGCCATATATGATTAGGAAAAATCATCTATTTTGAAGGAAAGTCAGAGAAAAGTCAAGGAAATTTTACCTGGAGAATAACAAACTTTGTCATAATCCTGCCATAGCATTCTAGATTTGGACGTATGTACTGTATAAGTGAACCCTTCCCCCCAGAGTTATGCGTATTCTTTGGCACCTCATAGTAGGGGCCCCCCGATTGCAGATTTTGGAAAATTTCACCACCCATTTCCACTCATTAAACACCCCCTAACTAAGCAATTTTGAAAATAGTCCAACACCCTATTTTTCTAACCTAAAGATTTCAAAGTTTTAAAAGGATAAGTGAGTAAAAAACTGACTTTTTTAATGACAATCAATACTAACGACTAAGGAAATCAAAACAAGCTATTTACCTTATACATTGTTAACAATTACTCGCAATGATGTTCAAATTTTTAAGTCCCCTAGCTCTTATTGAACATTGACCCCCCTAACTATTAGCAGTCCCCCTAATTATACATTTTAAGCAGAAATGCTAGCGCCCTCCCTTATTTTACCCTCTTCTGTTCGGTGCCAAAGAATAATCTATTGCCTTCAGGTAGACTTGGCTGTCTTTTTGGTGTTATGTGATTATGAGGCTAATATGATCATTTAGTTGTTACTGAATCAATTATAGGGCCACTCCTTATAGTGTCCCGTCCAGAAGGTGCTTGTTTTGAATAGTTACACAACATCCCTAGATCAACTTCTTTTTAGTTTACTACAATATCCTTTTTTACCACTAACCAACAAGCAGCATGTGTGAAGGTCTAGCAGTTTTTTAAAAGTTAATCCGCATTCACAGCAGGCTTGTTGTGGATGAGTTTTAACTCATACCCTCACCCCATGTAGGATTAATTCTTTTTGTACTCCCATAAGGATCATAGAGCGTGAGTGAATACCGCATGTAGGGAGATGCTGTGGGTGGTGCGAGTGAGCAAGTAGAACTAGATTTAAAGAAACGTGTAATACAAGACGCAATGATTTGAGTTATGTTAATTAGTCCGCTGCAAAAGTCGGTATTCTGATTTCCATAAATCCACAACATTGATCATGGATATATCACATGTACTAAATATTCCAAATGGTGCTTCACTTTCAAGTAGCGTTTGAAAAAGTAGTTGTGTCCCATCCGAAACGTATGGAATAGCCCTATAGTAGTAAGTTATGATTGATTGATGAATGGCAATAAATTTAATGATATTAAATTATATCAAAATGAATGTCACTACGATAGACAATATGTAGTTTATAACACTGAGAGCACAAAGAGAGCTGTTTTACTTCAGAAATTTGACAGGTAGAAATATAAATTTATTAAAGCTTTACAACATATGGAAATATCTATTTAGCTACTGTTTAATGAGGAATAACAACTGATTGTTCCTCAATTTAGATCGAAATTAAAACTCTTGTTCGTGAAGGAATCCCGCATGAATTTAGAGCACGCGTATGGCGAGATGTCGTCATGGATTACGTGAAGCTGGAAAGAGAGACTGCAGGTAAAGGCTACTTTAAGTCGCTTCTTGAAGAACGAAAAAATTCATACACGCCAGCCAAGAAGCAAATCGAATTGGATTTACTCAGGACATTGCCAAATAACAAATACTACGACAGAGTGGATTCCGAAGGGGTAAATTGCACATTGTTGTTGTTTTTATGCAGTTTATTGGAGATAGTCCGGTTTTCAACTCGCTTGACCTCGTCGTCGTATAGTGCCATGTCAGATTCTGACATTGGATGTCACAGCATGATATAAAGTTCTGTTTTCTGCCAAATGTATGATGTCCACTCCTCTCCTGTCTAAGTATTTGCCTAACCACCCAAGAAATGTCTGTCTTTGCCTTCCTCTATCTCTCTTTCCTTCTACTTTCCCTGTTACCACTTGATACTCAATGCCTCCTTTCCTTACTATGTGTCCCAAGAAGCTACACTGTCTCTTCACTATTTGCTTCATTAACTGTCATTCAGTCTGGGCTCTTCTCGATACATCTTTCTTCGTGACCTTCTTCATCCAAGAGATCATCATCCTCCGTAAAAACCACATTTCTGCCGCTTCGAGCTGCTTTTTCATTGCTTCACTTATTGTCCATGTATCACATCCATTAAACATTGTACTCCATATATAGCATTTGATAAGTCTTTGTTTGGTTTGATTATTAATATCTCTTGCAGTGAGCACGTTAGACATACCTTTAAATGCTGTTTTTGCAATTCCAATTCTTCGCTTTATTTCTTGATCTGATTTCGCATCTGATGTTACTAAACTCCCTAGATATTCGCATTTTTCTACTTGTTTGATTTTTATTCCATCAATATCTAGTTTGCATTCTGGACTTACACTCTTCTTTGAAATGGTCATACAGAAGGTCTTTCTTTTGTTAATTTCTAGGCCAAATTTTCTACTTTCATCTGCTATTACAGTAATAAGGTTTTGCAGCTGTTCTTCTGAATCTGCAACAATGGCAGTATCATTTGTGTATTAGATGTTATTTACATTGAGCCCTCCTATTCTTAATCCATCCATGTGGCTGATTTTCCTCATTACCATCTCTGTGTATAGTGAGAAGAGTGCTGGTGATAAACAAACCCTTGTCTTACACCTCTTGCTATGTTTACCCAGTCGCTCATATCTTGCCCTATGCGTACTGATGCTTGTTGTTGCCAGTAGAGATTCTTTATTAGTTCTAAATCTTTGCCATTAACATCCAGCTCTTGAAGTACTTGAAATAACGTTACATGTTGAACTTTATCAAAAGCTTTTGCGTAGTCGATAAAACATATATATATATACGTCCTTTTGCATCTCAACACATCTCTCTGTTATCATTCGAAGCGTGAATATTGCATTCCTTGTTCCCTTATCTGGTATGAATCCGAATTGCTCTTCTGATATTTCACCCTTTATCCTGCCTCTCATTCGCTGTAATAGGATCTTCAGTGTCACCTTTGTCATGTGGCTCATTAAGCTTATTGTGCGATGGAGCTCACATTTTGTTGTACCAGCTTTCTATGGCAAGTTAATAAAGACAGATCGGCACATATCTGTTGGAAAATGTCCTTCCTCGTAGAGCTTGTTGGCTATCTTAGTTATCCATTCTGCATCTAAGTCATCAAGGGCTTGAATTAATTCAATATAAACCTCATCCGGACTTGCTGCTTTCCCTTTTGACATGCTTTTGATAGTTCTAACTATTTCCTCTTTTAGAATAGGCAAGTTTTCTTTTTCACTCCTTGTAACTAGATACTCTGGTGGTCTGTTATCTTCAAATAGCTCACAAATATATTCCTTCCATCTTTCAAGTACTTTTTCTTTTTCCATAATAATAGTGCCATCATTTGCTTCAATGCAATTGGCGGAAGAGCAAGTTTTGTATTTTCTAGTGGCTTCTTTTATTTTGGTATGCATTAGTTGGGGGTTTTTCTTTTCTAGTTCTTCAATTTCCTGACATTGATTGTTGAGTATAATCTCTTTTGCTTTTTGGCAAGCATTTCTAACCTCCCTATCTAATTTCTTGTATGCCGTGATGCTATTCTTTACTTTCCTTTTTTCGTTCATTAGCTGAAGGATATCTGGTGTTATCCATGGTTTGTGTTTCTTTTTGGGACAAATTGGTATTGACGTTTTGGCTGCCTCGTTTAAACTCGTTTGAAATACCTTTACTAATTGTTCAGCGCATTGATTTTCATTTATTGTTTCCATTTTTGCTTCTACCTCTTTGTAAAATTTCTCTTTAACTTCTTTCTCTTTCTCTAGGGATTTTAGATCTAGCTTTGGTGAAGTGAATTTATGTTGTTTTAGTCTTTGAAGTTTCACTTTTATCTTTCCAACAAGCATGTTGTCGTCACTGTTGCAGTCTGCTTCTGGATGTGTGCGAATATCTCTAACGGTGTTTCTGAATCTCCTATTGACTGTGATGTAATCGATTTGATTCCTAGTAATCCCATCCGGGCTTTTCCATGTCCATAGTTTTCTCGGGTGTTTAGTGAACCATGTGTTCATAATGATTTGGTCATTTTGTTCGCACCACTCCATTAACTTTTCTCCTCTCCCATTCATCTCTCCTAGGCCTTCACTTCCTACAATGTCCGTGTGTCTTCCTCTTCCAACTTTAGCATTGAAATCTCCCATAACTATATTTACTTCATGATCTTTGCATTCCTTTTTACATTTGTCTAATTCCTCATAAAACTCTTCCATTTCCTCTTCAGTAGATGCACTTGTTGGCGCATAAACCTGTGTGACGTTTATGTTGAAAGGTTTGGCTTTCAATTTCACTGAAGCTATTCTATCTGATACCGGCCAGAATCCAACAACAGAATTTGCCACTGTTTTGTTTAGTAAAATCCCAACTTCACGTTCATGTTAGTCCCCTCCCGAGTAGTACATAGTATAATCTTCCGTCCTAAAACTTCCACTTTTAGTCCATCTTGTTTCACTAATTCCTAGAATTTGCACTTTTAAACGTCCCATTTCAAGCTTGACATTCTCGAGTTTCCATTTTTGGTATAGTGACCTAACATTCTAAGTGCTTATTTTTATCTGATTTCTTGTGTTGAACTCAGTAGCTTGATGACGGTCCAGAGCTCCCTGAGTACTCAGAGCATCTTTACCGAGCGCAGCTGTAGGTTTAATCACCCTACCTCTGTTCACGCTGTTGTGATTTCTACTGAATCGCAGATTCATGTTGTGATAGTCTTGGAGTGAGTACGTGGTAGGGTCCCCAGTTCCTTTCCACGGAGAATGCCGTTGTTACCATTAGGTAATCATTCGCCTTAGGACATCTCGGTCCTGGTTTTTTTCTTGGAGTTTCCTTCTCCTAGACAGATTGCCTTGCAAAGCTATTGAGTCCTGTCTACCCATGCTCATGACCCTGAGCTAGGGAGGCTTGCAGGTGCTACACCTTGCACAAGGGTGACCTGGGAGTATGAAAGTCCTCAAGTGGGCCCCTGTCACCGGATGCAGTTTATAGTCTTACCCAGGACCATCGCTTGACCTATGCACGTTTATGAGCTAATTTTCTGACAGTTCTTACCCCTTCACCTAATCAAAATGAGTTTAATTGTAGTGGAGTTTTATTTGATTAGAATTGCGGCTCTTTCATCGATAGCTTGTCCATTTTAAGTTTTGATCTCGTTGAAAGACTCCGTTTGACACCTTTTCTCTTTGAACTATCATCTGGCCATGTTTATCTGTTGCAGTTAGCTGAATGGGCAGATGTTGTTATAATCTTTTACCTATACTAGCCTATAACTCATAGCCTGCAGCCTACAACCTTTAACCTGCAACCTTTAACCTGCAAACTTTAATTTCAGACTTGTAAGCTTCGCAGGGTCTTATTGGCTTACAGCTGGCACAACACAAAAGTTGGTTATTGCCAGGTAAGAGTTTCAATTTTCAAAATTGTTGAAGCAGAACATAAGCATACAAAATCCCTTTCCACTCTACGAAATTTTTGCTACTTATGTCGTGTGCGTTTACATTTTGCTATCCTTTCAATGTGGAAATGGTTTGACATTATGTTGTTTTTTAGTGTAAGATCCTGTTAATTTTAGATATTGTATAACTATATCATTATATTTTTGGTTCTTCGTGGCGCTTCATGTTTCTTTTTTCCAAATATTTTCGTGTTTAATCAACCACTTTTGTTGTTGATGCTGAGACATTTATTTCTATGTAGGGATTGAACCGCATTGGAGCTATCGCCTTATTGTACCTTAATGAGGAGGATGCATTTTGGTAGGAATTTCCGTTATGTGAATCTGATCTACATTTGTGAAGCATAGCGCTCAAATCTTGATTGGTTAATACATTTGCTCACAACCAAATTCTCCTTGACGTCTCAGCCAATAGAAGGCTGCGATT
>OLMO02000277.1:9737935-9748882 GCA_900291935.2 Cassiopea xamachana
ATCGCAGCCTTCTATTGGCTGAGACGTCAAGGAGAATTTGGTTGTGAGCAAATGTATTAACCAATCAAGATTTGAGCGCTATGCTCATTTGTGATTGATCTCTTGACTCGTTGTAGATTGTCTTAAGTCGTCTGCAAGTATTCTTTGCACTCAGGTGTTCTTAGATGACTTAAAGCTCTTCAACTATCCCTAATATTTTGAGTAATATAATTTCATTCAAAAGACCTTAAGGACCATTCAAAAATCACTTAACGCCTTAGGGGTTGGGTATGCTCAATCTGTTCGAATTGTTACGAAAATTTGGGGGTGTGGGGGTGATAGCTCTTTTACTATTGAACAGAGATTTTTTTGAAATGTATCTGTTCTTGCAGGTACATCGTTGTCAAGCAGAAAATCTAACACTGTTTATATTCGTTTGTGCCCCCACCTTTTTTGAAACGGCTTTGGGCCATTGTTTCTTGTCTCTCTAGACTTAAGCAAAAGTACCAAAAATTTCATCTTTTTTGCAAAATAAATAATCCTGTGATATCATTCTCTCATAGTAAAACACTAGATTGATTAATCATATGTTGCATGAAGGTGATGGGTACTATGAAACATGAGCAGATTACGAAAACGTTGATAGGGAGGTCTTAAGACTCGAAATATTGCGTAGCAAAAGTGGTGAGTGGCATTGGATATGTTGTCATGCGTTACAAGGGTTGGATGGGTGGCCAAACTGGGCATATTTCGGTGTTATGTAATTATTATATTTCCTCTTAACGTCATCGTGAATCATGACTTAGTATTTTAAACCCTCTATGATCAGCTAGGAATGATTAACATACGTTGTATATTTGTTGAAGGCAAAGGAACAGCAATTTTAGAAATGCATGACACTACGTCAGGGCCATTCAATTAGTTTTTCACTCGTGCCACAAATCAAAACCAATAACTTAAGCTGGGCCGCACAATTGGAGTGTCAGTACAGTACCATAGGCTCGTAGGCAGGGTAATTTAACTGGAATGGGGGCATTCAATTGCACGTAGACATATTCTTCATATGAATCTTGAGACTGAAATTCGGTATCTGGGGGCTTGCCACCAGAAAAGAATTTACAATTATACTTTCTACAACGTCGGGAAATGCCCCTTGCAAGATAGATGTGCTAGAACTTTATTGGTTTAACAATAGAAAATTTCAGTTTTGTGAATTTAACTGCACTATAAATAAGACAATAGCAAGATGCCAAATGATCAAAATTCAAAGTGCATAATATTAAGTGTCCATTTTGTAATTTCGCAAAGTGTATCCCTGTAAGGTTTTTGCTACACACTCAAGATTTTGACCAAAAATTGCCTGTTTCCAATTGGTTCGTCATAGAGGTTAATTATTCAATGAATGAAGTTGTAGTGTAGATAACATAGGCGTCATATCTTAATTGGCTAGCAAAGGAATCATCATCGAATTCTCGTAACATTATTGGCAGGAATCTTTCGATGGTGATTCCTTTCTTAGCCAATCAAGATTTGACGCCTATGCTGTGTAGATCACGTCTTTACTTAACCTCGTTGATTTGGAGTTGGAGGAGAGGCCTAAGTAACTAAATTCGTAATTGTTGTAGTCTTTTCCTGATTAGCTTTTTAAAGCCTATGTTCTAAAGAGTTGTGAATCGCACTTAACTGCATTTACTGAATGCAGTGCGGACCACTCGAAGTTGGTCTCCTGGCCGCATCTGGTCCGCGGGCAGCCATTTAAATAGCCGTACTCCAAGTATTTGGTTGTTTTTCCTTTCGTAGCTCCCTATTCTACTGCTCTTTTTCAAAACTTCTTTTACAACAATATCCTTTTAATAATACTTTAAAAAGACTCATTTACGTTGCTATGCTACGTTTCCGTAGCGTTAGGTGACTCTCAAAGAGAACACGATAATCGTATAGCTTGGATTGGGAAGAGCGTCCTTCAGCTTTTTTAAAGATGATAAACCTCCTGCTAACTGTCAGTCAGTGATTCAAATTGATCGTTTCATATTAGCCCTTAGTCTGCAATGAAACCTAAGGATTTGACCTTTCTCACTCGCTTTATTTCACTATCATCTACTACCACAAAATCGAAGTTCACAACCAATCATCCACTGTACATAAAAATGAGAACTCGATTTTCAGATTCAAGAAAAGTTACAAAAATGTTCAATTTACATGGATTTCTTTCCCTTTTGAATGCTTGAAACTATGTCTTCTTTACATACATTTGTTAGGCACAGACTTTTGTAGCACCTGAGCAAGAGCTGAAAGTACAAACAACTCGTAAAGATTTGTTTAATTCATTTATGTCTATTTTTGCAAAACTGCAAGTTAGCTTATTTCAAAATTTATGTTCTACGTTTACTTACTATGCTCATGAGCGTAAACAGTGTTTCTTGGCAGCATTATTGTGAACTTTTCTTTTTGTTTTTTTCGTGTAGTATTTTGGCTATACTTGAGTAAAAGATATCCACATTAACTGTTTTTGAACTTTCTACTGCAAATTGATATGAACTTGATTAATCTAACTTTTTGAGAAACTCTTCTCTTCTCAGGTGCTTGGTTGCTATTACTGAGCAACTGCTACCACGTGACTATTACAGTGAAAGTCTTATCGATGCTCAAGTGGACCAGGTAAATTTATTGCGTGTAACATTTAATTGCTTCGTTTGGCCATTGAAATTGGCATTCCGCTTATGCTGGGTTCACACTGTAGATTTTCGTCTATAGATTCGGAAAGCCATCGACAAAACGAAGAATGTCGGCAAGTGCAAACAAAGACGAAAGAAAGTCGACGACTCACTTGTCGATGAAGTAGAACATGTTCTACTTCTCGTAGATTTTTATCGATAGAATTCCATTTTCGTTGGTCTGTTTCCTTATTTTTCAATATCTAAGTACAGATAAATGTCTCAAGCATTTCTTTTTCCATGTTTAATTCATCAGGTACAACGCGCAAATACTTTTCCAACACTAGTTTCCGTAAACAAATGTCTATACGACTTCTTCCTTTATGTCGATGACTTTTTGAATCTATAGACAAAAATCTATGGTGTGAACCTAGCATTAGCCTCCCACTTTACTTGTTGTTGGTGACTTGTGGAAGATAGCAGGTTGCTAGTTTCTATTTTTTTCAACTCAAAGCCGTTCCTAGATTTCTTTTGGGGATTAGGAACTATATTTTGCCGAGAAAAAAAGTGGCGTGCCTCCAAGCTTTACGTTGCCCAGCACCTAACTCTTCTTGGATTCCTGAAAGACAGAATGTGAATTCTATAAAATTTTTGCAGATGAATACTAAAGATTTTGTATCAGATGCTGTTATACACACTTTTTTATAAGGGTACTTAATTCTTTGCTGAGCCTCAATATTCTTAATTTTTTAGGTTTTGAGTCTTATTAAATTATTCATAAATATCGAAGGTGTAACTATGCCTGAAAATCAAAGGATTAAGTTCAGATCTTTAATGACGTCTTGCTTTATCATAAAGCAAAGTAAAAGTGGAGCAGAATAAGAAATATTTTATCGATAGTGAAAAAGTTAAACTACAACAGTACTGTAAATCAAATGCACAAAAATTTGAAGTCTTGATGAAAGTGAGCCTTGCATTATTCTTAAGTTTCAGCGATTCTGAGCCTGAATATTCTTATAAACTTTATTCTTATCAAAAAAAGTCGTGTATGAGACCTGATTCACATGCTGTTGAATGGAATCTCCTATCATTTTCCCATTCCATTAAGAGTAACAACTCTGATCCATCAAACCATTGCCCTATTGCAATCACTAAATTACCTCAAAAACTATGTTTGACAATTGTGGCTCCTTACACAAACATTTTTCTATAAGAATGCCAAACATTGTTGAGCCTCAATAATCTTAAATTTTTATTATTTCAGCTTTATATCAGTCTTTGTTATTTTTGAGTGTTAATGATGTAGCATCAACTGAAAATGAAAGGAATACATTCAAATCTTTGTTGATGTCGTACTTCATCAGTTTATACCCGGAAGAAACTAGTGAAGGAGCTTCAATTCGCACGTGCACCCTTGTTTGCACGAGTGATTGCTTTTGGATTGCACGTGCTATGCAAAATTTTTATGTCCAAAATGCAGAGTTCCTTGTTGCTGAAAGGCAGAGCTATGACAGCAAAAGGTGATTGTCACTAGCGTTGCAGTTGCGGTAACGAACTTCCTACTTGGCACGCGTGATTGTACAATTGATAGTGATGTTAGCACTTTCGATTTTTCGCTCGTGCTGGGGATATTGCACGCGTGTGGATACGGGCACGTGTGATTGCACGTGTTTTCGGCCATGTACTGCATCATTATAAAGCAAAACCAAAGTGGAACAGAATAATAATTATTTTATCGATAATTCAATGGTTAGTAGTGGTACATCTAAAAGTAGTTGTACAACTTGAATACACAGAATTCTAAATCTTGATGAAACTTAAGCCTTTCAGTGCTCTTAAACTATTCTTCAATTTCAGCGATTATGAATATTCTTATAGACTTTATTTTTATGTAAAAAAAGCTTATATCCGGTCATGGATATTGCAGTCAGACAGGAGCAAAGATGAAATTCGCAAAAACTAGTGGTATGGACGGAGGACCACTTGCATGTGTTTGGGCATGTGTTTGCATAATATGTAATTGTCTATCAACTTTGACTTCAGCACAGGCCACTTTAAACAATATGGTGGGCCAGAATGTGGCACTTGGAGCGTGACCTAGGGACCCGTGCTGTAGAATACAAATTTTTTTGTGAGAAACTGATTTATAAGAAAGCAGTGCGCGAAAAGCTTATCGAATACACAAAAAGTTAGGATAGTTCATATCTAGATTCTTGGTACCTAGGAAAGTCGATAGGTTTATGTGCATTAAGAATGCTAGGTATTCGTATATCAAGTGACATTATTTTAATGTTTTATTCGCTCTTCTTCAATAACAGTTGGCTGAGAGGTTTTTGCTTTTTTAGGTGTATGTACAGCCTTTTACATTATCCTTTGATGCGCGTGCGGTAAACTTCAGAACTCATAGTTTTTTTGCTATAAATTCTGAAGAAAGTGTTGCTATTGAAATTATGACAAAAACAGGGAAGTTCCAATACTAAACCACGAAAAACCTTTAAAAGAATAGCCTCCTAGTTGTTCTTTTCTGACCACATGAACTCAAGAAAATTTCGACACCAGTACTGCATGCCACATACTCGTGTTTTTTGCACATGCGCACTTCTTGTATAAAACTAAAGTCTATAAGAATATTCAGGCTCAGAATCGCTGAAATTAGAGAATAATTTAAGAGTAATGCAAGGCTCAAGCTTCGTCAAGGCGTAGAATTTTTGTGTATTTGAACTATAATACTGCTTGTGGATAATCTTTTCTGCTATCGATATAATATTTGTTATTCTTCTCCACTTTTGTTTTTGCTTATTGATAGAGTAAGACATCAATAAAAGTTTTGATACAGGCCTTTGATTTTCAAGCGTAGTTACACCTTGGAAATTTAAGAATAATTTTAAGAATCTATGGCTCAAGGCTGAGAAATTTAAGAATACCGAGACCCATTGAAAACTATGGTAATCCTATAGAAAATGTGTGTGGCTTTATTAGGCCCAAGTATTGAAACTCTCTAACTTTTTCCTATTCCAGTATCAAAACTTTCTCAGCAATTTATTGTTCCATGCATACCGTCAATCCTCGAATGAGCTCCAACCTGCGAATAAACCCCCCTCGGATAAGCCCCCTCAAATAAGCCCCCATTGGGCCTTGTTCAAAGGAAAAACAATTGCAGAATAATATCTTATTTCAAGAAACCCCTGCAGAACAATAGCTATGCAGTATTACTTCCTTTGACTGGAGACAAAAAAAGCAAAAAAGAAACGAGACTTTCGTGATGATAATGAAAAGGTCGCTGTTGGCTAATAAATATAGTTTGCGATATAGCCTTTTTATACATTTTTAATTTAGTTGATTGAAACAATTATGTCGTTTTCTATGCCAATCTTTGAGGTAAATGCCTAAGTTTGAAATAAACCCTGTCACCCAAAAATTCGTTTTTGCAAGTAAGCCCCCAGCGGAGCTTATTCCAGGATTTATGGTATTGATGGAGAGTAAAAAACCATATACACTCATAAGAACCAGTAAGACTGAGGTAGCTGAATTGTTCTTAATTTGCTCTTTAATTAGTAGCGGATAGGCCATTTTGAAATACATAAGAAAACAATAAACCAGACAACTTGTGGTCATTGGCAGACACTTTGACATGGGGGGGGGGGGCGGGGGTGAAACCCTCATGAAAGCCACGGCGTATACCAATGCATATACCACTGCTAATAAGTCTTCGCCACTCTTTTGCAAGCCTGAAAGTATTGGGGGGCGACCTTCTCCCCTCGCCCCCCTCTAATGTCCACAACTGCATTGGATATTTAATTGAATGAGAGCCAAATGTTACTACGAAGATGAAATCGCATATTGATTCTTTTTGTTGAATAAGTTTATAAAAAACTATAAATAGACAATGTTAGCAGGTCTAGGATCAGCTAATTTGCAAAAATCAAAGAAAATAGCGTCAAGGATGTCAATTCTCCACAGGTAAACAATGAACTTTTCATGCCCAGTTGTTAGTGGAAAGCTTCTGCATCGTTTTCCAAAAATATATTTTACGGACAATGCTTTAGGCTCAGTCTTCTTCTTAATGTCTTCCTAATTTTCCACCAAATTTCCTCGTGTTCTTATAAAATTGTTCCTTAAAAATAAAGAGTGTACACCTGAATGTATCATAAATCTTACTAAACAACAGAAGTTAGACTGTTAAGGAATGGTCATTATTTATGGCCGGGGTGGGGCCGAAGAGAACATATTACATACTCTCAAAAAAATTTTACCCTACCATTTGCTCAGATCAAATTTTCTTTACCCCACCAACGTCAAGTTGAAAAAGAATTTACCCCCACCTACTTCTCTTCAACAGGTGCGAATTATGTTCTTCAGCTTAAAGCATATAATTTTACAGATTTCTCGAGCTAACATTAAATGAAAGGTTTTAAAATAGAAACAATATAGAGAACTGATACCCATAAAGGTACCCCTAAGCAATGGTATGTTTCCATACCCCAAACCTACTATCTTACTCCCCTGAGACATTGACTTACAATTATCATGTGTATACCTCTTTTAACAATTATATTATAGTGTTATCCTTTAATCTACGTTTCATATTAAAGACTTGCATTCATGCTTAAACATGGTCTATTTTTACCCCACCCCTGTGTTCAAAGATTTTTTTGCTACCCCACCTAGCACAGCTATTTTATTGAGCTACCCCAACATTGCCTCTTCGCCCCCACCCCTGTCATAAATGATAACTGCTCCCTTGGAGGGCAGCCAACATAGCACACACAGCATTTTGTACACAGATAAATCGAATTCTTTAATACATCTACACTCACAAGCTTTCTTAGGTCTTAAAATTCCAGCTCTACTTTCTTATAAACCTTTTTCTTATAAAACAAATGTACATTATACCAGTCTTTATCTACGATGCTTGTCGTGTAAGTAAATTTACAATCTTTTTCGTTGTACGCTATTTTTATAAGAGATTCTTTTTGCCCCAGTACTGAACCTTCCTAATCTTTCCCACAATTTCATTATCAAAACTTTCTAAAACTGATCTTAGCTGAACATTTGCCACGTAGTCTAAGAACAGTGTAAGAAACTTAATATAGATTTTAATTAATTGCTTCAATGTTTTCCAAATAAAATGATGCCCTGACACCTTCAGTAAGTGGATAACGTACTGCAGTGCTGAAAGCAGATATGTTTGGCCTGCTGAGGGATATTCCCTTCCTATACAAAAGCAACCCTTCAGCAAAACGCTAGCATTTGACTACATTTAATTACTTCATTTGTGCATTACGTGCCTCAAGAAAATCACATGGTGTGAGTAATTGAGCCTAGTTCTAAGAATGGGGCGTTTTCATTACATCATGTTTGTTTGTGTTCATGTTCATATGACCCATGCTGTTAATTTCAATGCAGCGTAGGGGAAGACCCTAGTGATGGGACCGCATGACTGGTCATAATTCCGGGTATCGCCAGCGTGACTAAATCTCTGTCCACAACAAGCATACTAGTTCCCGAGAAACATGTATCCGGCTGCAGCCAATCTAGCCCGAGTTTTGATTTGTGTAGTGTCTACAGAACGTTAGGGCTAAGCCCCGGTTTGATATCAAGATTGAGACATTCGATCAAAACAGAAATTAGGCTGTCTTTCTTCGTGTCAACAGCTCAATTGCTGTCTTATAGTGGCAGAGGCGGAACTGCAGTGTCTATTGTTAATAGATGCCCAGAAGTTGTTTTCAAAATTTGTTGCGATAGACGCATCAAAGAATCTAAACTTTGGGGACAGGGTCTAGTATGTGTTCTTTGAAAACCAGTAGCGATTTCACACAATTTTAACAAGGGGGCTCTAGGTACAACCACACCCACATTTTGGGTGTAGCTTAGCTGCAGCCACACTAATATTGTCAAAGGGCTGATATGGTAATTTCTCAGCGGTAGATATTCACGTGTAATCTACAGAGATGTGTGGATGGAGGGTGTGGGGGCGTGGCGCCCCCCAGTATTTTCACATTTGCAAGAAAGTTGGTCAAAAGTCAACCATGCTGCAAGAGATTTAGCCACAGTATTTTCTGAGCCTTTTGTTTTAGTAACAATAGCTGTTCAATTAGTCAAAACGCCTCTCAGCAGAAGATGTCTCGGTCCATCACTGATAATGGGCAGCTTTGCGTATTCTGGGATTAAAGCATCTTGTGAACCACTCTTCTCATAGGAATATACGTTTTTTTCACAAGAAACAAACTCTCTGGCTTCAGCCTGGATATTTTTTAATACTTCGTCAAATTCAGCCTTCAATTTTTCTTAAATTGTTCTTAAATTTAAAGATTTCCAATAATCATAACAACCCCAGATTAGGCAATTGTTATGCAAGAAAAAGGATGCTCGGGTTTTCTGAGGCATGAAGTCGATATTCATTCTATTTTCTTGCTTCTTTGGTAAAAAATTTACTAGAAAGGACAGTTTTTACAAGTTATTAGAAGCTCAGACTGCCTATGTTTCTTTAATGTTTCTTAATTTTTGTCTAATTCAAGCCTCGTGTTTCTTATAGACATGTTTCTTATAAAAAAACCGTGTACCTAACTTTTTGCTGAGTCTTGATATTCTTACCTTTTTCTGGTTTTTTGAGCCTGAAATTATTCTTAAAGTGTTCTCTAGTGCATGGAAATAGGAACCAAAGAGGGCACAGGGGGTCATGTGCTCTCCCAATTTTTCATAGATTCGTATGTAAAGCGCCCCTTTTCGGCTTACATAGTGCCCTTCTTTGCTAGTAAGGGTGCCTCTGAATGCATGTGCCCCCCCCCCACTTTTTCAATGATTCCTACGTCGTTGTTCTGGTGTCAAAGCTGTAATTTTGTCTGAAATTGAAAGGAATAGATTCAAATATTTTTTTCATTTCTTACTTCATCATAGAGCAAATCAGAAGAGGAACAAAATGATAAATATTGTATTGATAGTGCAAAAGTTATTCCAACCAGTACTCGAACACACAAAAATTCCAAGTCTTTATGAAGCTTGAGCCTAAGGAAAAATCGATAACTTATGTGATTATTGCATTTGACTTGTTTCGTTTAAAACACAGAACTATGTCAGAGATTATGAAGGCAAGGAATCTCTTTAATGTTAAAATTTAGTCGTTGTTATATATTGAACTATCAGTAAATACTCCACTATTTAGTTAAGTGTCCCACGGAGACGGTAAAAACATTGTGCTGTCATTTTCCAGTATCTCGTAAGATATTACCGAAACTACTTGTTGATTTCAACAGGGCTTTTTGTGTGCTAAAGGCAACCAACCACACGTTGCTTGCTATAATTTGGTATTCTTCGTTATAATTTATGAAGAAAGTGTGTTATAGCAACATGGTTTTATGCAAAATCTGCTGGTTATCGGTTCAGATTAAAGCTGAAAATCTAGCGTGTAACAGGGCCTTAAGAGGTGTATTTAATTTTCTCTTAAATAAATCAATGATTTTATTCAACATTTCCTATCTAGACAGGGCATATCTTTATTAGAGAGCTTACGATTTGACTACGAAAGCGACTACGACGGTTAGTTGCCACTAAAAACCGCTTCTGCGCACGCTCAAAAGGGAATCCTCTCGTGCGCCTGGTCGTAGTAAAATTTTCACTACTGGTACTAGGCTATTTCCTCGTACTCACGACTACGAAGGTAAGAAGTTGGTCTTATTTCTAATTTCATGCTCTAGACATAATCTTTATTGCTTAGAAAGATCGTTATCTCGTTATCTACAAAGTGTTTTCATCACAATACAACACTATATGCACTTTTCAGCTTTCAACATTCCTTCACTATGGCAGCCAACAATTCGCAAGCACTGCCAAAGAGAATCCAAATGTTTGTATATAACTTTATATATGCTATCAGGCGTGCAACTAGACATTTTCGAGGGCAGGAGGTCCACTCCATGAAAAGGGGTACTTTTTATAAGAAGATACAGCCTATGGATATTTTTTTCTGATTCATAAGTGGAGAAAATACTGTGGGAAGTTTACTGATAGCGTTGCTATGAAATCCAATGAATCGTATCACAATTCATCATTAGGACAGGGAGAGAAAAAATGGGCCAGGGGCGAAGCCCCAGAATATTGTAGGTATTACTTTTTTCAATCTTAAGGAAAACTTCTTTTTGATATAGAGAGGGCACTACAAAAAGGGCACTTTTGTTCATTTGCTGAAAAGGGCAGGGCTCTAGACCCCCAGGATCCCCCTAGTTGCAAGCCATTATATTGAATTTTTGTAGGTGATATTTCAATCAAATAGAGTATGTATGCATTCTGATTCTTAAGTGCTACATAAGGTATCTGC
>OLMO02000277.1:9762155-9802996 GCA_900291935.2 Cassiopea xamachana
ATATATATATATATATATATTATGTATGTATGTATGTATGTATGTAATTTTTGGCTCCGAATATTAAGAAGGCCCTGATTGAAATTTTTTGAACATTTCACCACCCATTTCCATTTATTAAAACTTCCCAACCAACCAATATGTATTTATATTCAGAATTCAACAATCTAAAGTTTAATTTTGAGTTAATGTTATGTTTTTTGTTTCCAGCTTACCTTACGGGTCTGGGATACTTTTCTATACGAAGGAAGCAAGGTTCAATTTCATGTTTTTTTTTAATCTTGTACACAAAATTTCAAGTTTATTTATTTTATTCAAATATTTCTCTTTAATTTCTATGACATTTCAATTCTTGAACGTAGCACTTTCATGGTGTTGACCTCCACTACTACTGTCACTGAGGCAATATATATAGCTGCATGGTATGATTTCATGTCCCTCCTGTTTATTGCTTTTTATGAACTTTTCACTGTGCAAACAAGCCATTGGCGCAACGGAGACACCCAGGGCTCTTAGTAATTTAACAAGATTGGGGCCCTATCTTGAGAGCTTTTTACATGAAGCTTTTACATAGAGCTTGAGAGCTTTTTGCATTATCTCCCTGCTCTATTGGTTTTCAACCTTTAATTTGGATGTAAGGTGTGGTCACCCTAGGGGTAGGGTCACCTTATCACGTAGTTATGGTGACTCTCCAAGGAAGGGTAGCTTTTTGTTTACTCAAGCCATGTGAAAGCTCCAAGTAGGGTGATCCTAGGGGGGAGGGTTATCTCAGTCGACTTCGATTTGATGGAAATGACGTAGAAATCGTGATTTGATAACAATAGACTATAGTATAGCACTGAAGAACACTATTCAAGAGTGACATCCAGAGCAAGACTAATTGCATTACAACAAGACGCTTGTTCGCCATTTTCTTATTTGCGAAGCTACCCCTATCCCCAAGGTGCCCCTGGCTTGTCGAGTTAGCACGTACAGTAGGACTATGGTTTGGCGCCTCTGATAGGCTGACCCTCCTATTATTACCTCCATGTAAAAGTACCTTTAGTTCTTGCACCCAATAATGGGAAATGCTAGTCTCTTGAAAACCTTGGAGATACCCTTGGGATCTCAGAAATTTGAGGGCCCTTAGGAGTTGTCCTACCCTTAACTTTTGTTTCTTACGTCACTGGGGCAAGCCCTAAAAGAAGGATATGTTAGTAGCAAAATCAACGAGAAGTTTTGGGACTAGAGGTACTTTCTAGTTCGAGTTCTGTACGCACGCCCTTTAAGAATACCTAAAGCGTAAAGTAATTAATTTTTTAATAAGTAATTAAGATGCATCATCAAAGCAAATATGTTTAAATCAGAGTCTTAGCAAGGGTTATTACTCAGTTCTCGTATGTAGTAATCAATTGAATGTCCAACGTGTTTTTGGCTACCTTTGTAAGGCACTATTCGTAATGAACTGTAGGATGCTAAATTGCTAGTACAATAAAATGCTTTCTTTTTGTTTCAAACTGTTTTAGGAATTTCCTTCCTAGAATGCTTTTCTAAGAATATGCAAATAAGAATACTATTGAGCAACCATGGCCTAGCGGTAATGCACTCGACTCAGACCAACATGGCCCTGGGTTCGAGCCCAACGTAGGCCATTGGTGACGTCAGGAAGGACATCCGGTCCTAAATGCTCGTGCCAGAGCTAAAGTCCTCTCAGAGGCACCCTCCAAACCCGAAGGAATTGGTGGAAATGGAGGTAAAATAGAGTAATACTACTAGCTATTATGTAATGCCCGCTGCGGGTGAAGAGCTGCAAATTAGCCTTGGAAAAACAAGTAGATAGTGAATACATCAACAAACTTGATCTTATCTCCCTATCTACTGAAACTTCCCCATTCTCTCAGTTTTTCCTTTGTCGGGGCATTTTGATAGGCCCTACGGCCTTTCCCCGACATTACTAAAACAAGAAAAAAAGAAACGTCGCCACTTGCCTGCTTTTTTAAGGACATGCAAATTAAAATACTATGCTATGCATTCTTAGGTCTCAATCATCACGTGGAGCATTGCTTGCTGAAACAGATTCTTTGAGAATCTTTGAGTACGCAAGTCCATAAAAATCAAGGGAATTTCTACTCATTGTTTCTTTGGCTCTTGCTTTTGAAGAATGTATGTATTGATAGCAAATGATACCTCAAAAGCATGGCCTTGATTGTCTTTCATTGGTGAAATTTAGTAAACAATGGCTTCACCCCTCCTCTAGCGGTGTTTTAATCTGCATTGTAACCTCAGAGCTAGGATTAGCTTAAATGCCTCATGACAAAGGAGTTCTTTTGAGAGTAAAGCCCCGTTATAACAGTCTTTGCATTCCATTGAGCACCTTTTGATGAGTGTTCGGCGATACTAAGTAGAGTTTGAAGAAACTCACAAATATTAATTGGTTTAACTCAATATTGCTTTTGTTCAAGGTGCTCTGGGGCTATTTTGAGAGTCTTCTTGAAAAGCTTTACTTTTCGCACCAAGGAAAGAAATAGGTAGGAGAGCAAGCGAAGGTCTAGGTAATTTATTGAGAGAGTACGCTCCCTTTGAACACCATTTGCTATGCACAATTGAGCGATGTTCAATCAGGGGCGGTTCCAGAGCTGGACTTTCAAAGGGGGCTTGATTGCCTTTTTCATGTGAAAAGTTTCTAGAAACTATTGTTTGCTATAGGAAAAATTGCTGTTTGGGGGCCATGGCCCCCTGGATCCGCCCCTGTGTTCAGTGTAAGGTATAGCCCCGTTAATGGGGCTCACGGTCTTGAAATTTCTCTATCAAATCGGACGTATTTTAATTTTATTACATTAGCTCTTCTTGACTCAAAAAGTTTTGCTAAGAAAGTCTTGCGAAAGTTTTGATATCGTGAAAAGTGAAGAATGTTTCTGTGCCGTAAATCCCCGCATTTGCCCCCCCCATCGAATAAGCCCCCTTGGAATAATCCACCACCCTTGAGCTACAAATTTTAATAAGCCCCCCTCCAATAAGCCCAAAGGGTATTCCATGTCAAATTATCCAGACCATGACACCCTTAATCTCATAATTTTTACAAATTTATACGAGTTGTAGTTGTGTTGAGATATGATATTCATGAAGGTTTGAAGGTCTAATTCATTACCGTTCTCGAGTGATAGCATCTTTAAGTTTCACCCTAATTACTACTCCAAACCAAAAATCCGTCATTTTGAATTTACATTTACGTCCATAGTTTTCTACCTAGACGATATTTTCACTCAAAAAGCTACACAGATATACCTTTTCCATTGATAAATTTAGAAATTAACTTCATAACTCCTCAAAGTTAGTCAATTTTATGATATTCAAAGTCTTTTGTCACCTCTACCTAGAGTCAAGTGTGAGACTTGAAATCCATGTGGCCGGATAGATATGGCAAAAATTCCTTTTTCCTCATGTTTCATGCATGTAGCCCTACAATAGAAGAAAAGAATGGTACTGAACACTCATTTAGATTGCTCATAATATCATTACAAAGTTACGAAGATTTCTGCCGCAATACTTGAATATATATTTGTAGCTTGACGGTGTGTATGATTTCACTGTGATGCTAAATTCTGTCACAGTGATTGACGTGGCAAATAGGAAAGACATCTTTTGTGCGGCAAGGCACCAATTGGCCTACGGACCAGCACCGGTTTGAGGCACGGTGGTTGGGGAAGACTGACCTAAAGGGTTAGATACAGTCGTAGGATGCCATAAGGTGCCATACAGTCATAAAATGTAAGGTACGGGCGAGTGCTTTTTTGTTTCTGCCATCTTCCGTTCTCCCGGCGTACCGTTTAGTTGCCGTGACGATACCAGAGACGGACAGTAACTGTCAAAAGAAAATTGAGCAAGTTCAAATTTCTGCAGGTTATTAAGGCCAACCTCCGTTGCAATCGCTTTGTTCGGCGACCAAAATGATTAGTCGCTAGCACTCTCACTCTCACAGTCGCACACGGTTGTTGTGGTCCCTTCGAGAATTGACTTGGCTTTTGTCTAAGCTAGATCTTATCAGATATGGATTACCTCAAGGTTCTTGTTTGAGACCACTTTTTTCCTTGCTATATATTAATGACCTTTATTTAGCTCTCAAACATAGCCAAGTTCTGTTCTAACTTGTACCTATAAATATTCCCTGTGCTTTTAGTACATTTAATGATAGTTTGTTGCTTTCGAGTCAACTCTTGAGATCTTCAAAGTCTGCATTTATAGCCCTTTTTGATATCAGCAAGCGAATCCAGATGAGAAACAAATACGAGTATCGTCAGCATACATGGTGAATCCTCCACTAAACCTAGTTTTCAAATCAAGTATAAGGAGGTGGAATTAGTCGATGATACCAAATACTTTAGAGTCCAAGTAAACCAAACCCTCAGTTGGCAGCATGTTGCGAGTACCTGCAAGAAAGGTATCGAAAGGAATAGGGATAATTTGTTATGCAAAGACTTCTTCCCTTCGGAAACTATATAAAGTATTGCGGAAGCCTAGTTGAGCCCTATTTTAGACATTTTATTCCAGTATGGAAATGTAGCACCACTACCCTTGATAAACTACGAAAGTTGCAAAACAGAACCACTAGACTTGTCACAAACAGTAGGTAAGATACGCCTTCACTGTCACTTATCAAAGGATTTAGTTAGTCTATCATTAAAGAGCTAATTGAAATTGAAACTGCTAAGATGGTTTTCGAGTCCTTAAATGATTCTGCAATTTAGATTTGAAAAATCCAGACTGGCAACTCTGAGTCTGGGCACCGGCCATATTGTTACAACTAATTGTTAGGCCTGTGAAGATTAAAACCAATCATTGGCCGGCAAATCAATTCACTTCCGCAAGCAATGCACGACCCTGTTGCACTGCTCACAATCAGCATAAAGAAAATATACCTTCTTCACATGATCATAGCGTCCTTTTATAAAGAATAACCTTTAGCTCTTGCACTTTATATGGGTTCTTATTGTCAGCAAGTACTGTTGATGAATGAGTGACACCTAGCAATGCATTGTTGAATGCAAATCGAGTCAATTTCAACATCATTTCTCCAATTCTTCAAAATTTGGTTATTCACTTAGAGATTATCGAGTATGCTAAAGTTTTTCATGCTTTAGTGTGAAGGATTGTTTTTGACGTTTTGGAATGCCACTAAAATTCTAGAAATATTTTGGATAGCATTTAGCAAATCATTGGCAAGCTTATTGCACTAAAAAGGATTGTTTGTCTGCAGCCATAATCTTTAAACCAAAGTTTTGTTTATTGATGATGTTTTCTAGTTAACTAGCAAATTTTTGGGATGCTCTGTAGCATTCCAAAGGATTAGAATGATCGCTTTTGAAGTTTCGCATTGGCACCAAAATACCAAACATTGAAGACAGTAATTAGCAAACCACTAGCAAGCTATGTTCATTAAAATGCATTATGTGACTGCAGACCGGTCCTTCTATACTCCAATGTACTGTTATTTCACTGTTCCTTCTTCATTTCACGATAGGAGATGTTATATTGCAAGTATTGGCTGGTACTGATAGTGATGGCTGCGTTCATGGATGTTGTGTGACGTTGATGACTTTATTTTGGTTCGATCCTATTTTCTTCTAGTTTCATCCATTAAAGCTTATGCATCTCTATTTCAGGTGCTCTTTAGGTATTCACTGGCAATTTTCAAAAGTTGTGAGGATGAACTATTAAAGTTAAAGGACAGTGGAGCCATTTATAAGTACTTTCGTCGTATACCTTCACGCTTCGTGAACCCTCATCGGATTTCGCATATTGCTTTCCAGCAAATGAATCCATTTCCTAAAAAAAATATTACTACCAAACGCAATCAACATAGGCCTAAACTAGAGGTATGAAGTTTCTTTCTTTATACAATAATTCCAGGGATTTGCAAACTTTGAAACAAGCACGTAGCTGGAAGAATTGTCCCAGAGGGGGGCAAAACCTGCCTCTACCATCACTTTGGGGAGTCAAAAAACCTTATGTAAGTATGTTAATCTCCAAGTTAAAAATTCTTTTTGGAGGACAAAACCCTGCAAAATTTTTTACTTGGCATTGCCCCTCCGTGAAACCCTACAGCTACGTGCCTGCTTTGTAATGGAATATTTCTAAAATCCCAGCCAATATTGAGCCGACATTGTACCATATTGCGCCAGTATTATGTCTGATAGTTGGATCAATGCGTTCATTTGCCTGCATGTATTCTAGAGCGTTCAAATTCTGTATATTTCGTGTCGTTGACTAAAGCCGCCGGCTTCACTTATCATTGGACATACATAATTTCATAGTTTTTGCCAGATTTTCTTCTTTCCAGTCAAGGTACTGGAGGTCGATAAGGAGACCCTTGAAACTTTGCCTGAATATGGCGTTGCTTATTGTCCCTATGCCAATTAGTTTAGAATATGTAGAGGGCCTGGTCATTTAGGACAAGTGTCTCCGGCACTTTCCCAGTGAAGCGGAATATATTCCCTTTGCATGGTGACAGGGACGTAACTTCAACATATTTTGGGGGTGTTTGAGGTTTGCACTGCGAAAATTTTGTTTGTGACCTTTTTTTTAGTAACAGTAGTTCATCACATGATCCTGAGGTCCAGTAAGTAAGTTGCCCTGCAAAGTACATTGCACTGCTGTTTTTGCCCTGCGAAATGGCAAATTTTCAAGGTTAGGGGGAAGGGTGACTCACCCCCATATCCCCCTTAACTTTCATTCCTTAATGGTGGGATCCTAGTAGTGCTCAACTGAGATCCAACCAGGCTGGAAAATGTCTTCTCATAGCTAAAAGAAATGTGGCAATATCTCGGTTGGACGCAATTATCGCTTCACCGGGAAAGTGAAAAGGCCCTAAGCATCGATTACAATGTGTTTGTCCCGTTTTTTAGAAATTTCTCATATGTTCGTTTTTCTATCGGCAGTATCTTTTTTCTGTTGAAACAAAGGGCACGTGCGATTAAGTTTTTAAGGAGATTATTTGAATACGTTAACGTTCTGCTCACGGAGATTGCCTGCTGATTCTTTTGCTTTCTATTTCTCTTTACGCGTGTTTGTTTATTTTCAGTTTCATGCAAAAGTGTTTGCATTTCTTGGGATAATCAGGAAGTTTTATTTCTTTCACTTTCAGGCTGAACTTCGTGAGTTTGAAGAAATGAGAAAAGACAGGGGTAAGAGGGAATATGGTGGAAGTTTTAGTGACGGAGAAGATGAAGATTAAAAGCTGTCTTTAACTTTTATGCATTTTTAGCGTACAACACATTTAGAATTTAATATATCCTAGGTCATATCTTTGAAATGACTGTTACGGTAGTTCACCTACTCTCTTGTTGAATTCAGAAGTAGTTCTGTTGTATTTAATGCTCTTATAAGAACTGTAGTCATCTTCCACAACATATCCATCTCGCAGAATACAAGTTTCTTTGGGAAGTCCCAAGACATCTTATAGATAGAACTTGTTCCGCCAATTCCTTCGAATATCACTTCTTCCGTATCAAGCTAAATAGTTTAACGGCTTTTTTCAGTTTTTTATAAAAGTACGCCAGGGACTGCTCATTATTTACAGGGAGGTTAGTACTGAACAGAGATGGTTTGTTATCCGAAAGGTCATATCTCCCAACACTGAGATTGTAGTACTTTTAGTTGCCAAATAAACGCTCCCCTCGTTTATTACTTTTAAGGAATTGACTTTTTTACGAACCCATAATTTCATTCTATTTCTTTGTTAGTACTATTCACGCCCAATATTCAAGGTAAAATAGAGTGCTTCTGTTTATATTTTAGCTCTATGCTTTATGACAACCTGTTTTTGTTCTTTCAATCGTTTTATAATCATTTAGAGCCATTTCTCAAATTCCAGCCCTCCCCCGTTTATTTTGACCCCCCTGTTTATCAAATTTTAGAACTTTTTCCTACCCCTGTTTATTAGGACTTCCCGTTTATTTGGCACTTGAGAGTACAATATATTTTTACAACCTTATTCTACCAAAATTTCTTTCACCTAGCCAATTTCTCTTCTGTTCAAATCCCTCTGTAAATAGTGCACAGTCGCTAACACTTTCAGGTTTTTTATATAAGTGTTTGGCAGTGAATTTGTCTTAAGGGTAAAAGCAGTGGTGTAACAGACATGGGTTGGAGTTGACAGTGGCGTAACAGACAACTCATAAGGACCCCCAAGCTTTAAAAGGGCCCCTCATTGGCTTTTGTATTATTTTGAGGGAAAATTAAGATGGGGCCCCAATCTTATTGAGTTCCTAGGAGCCACGACATTGGCGTAACGGAGACACTCGGGCCCTTACAAAGTAATTACGAGGAGACCCTTGTGATGGAGCCTTTAAGCACAGTAGTGCTGAAAAGCACACAAAAGAATGTGTCGTGGTCCCCTTCCGGGCTCCTTTTGGTCGTGGGCCCTTAGATTTTGAACTTACGTTACGCCACTGTACCCCGAGTGTATCTTTTACGCCACTGGGTGAAAGAGCAAGAGGCTTATCAGGTTGGTAGTAGTTGGCCTCGTTTACCAAATAAATGATGCAAAATTTCCCCTTAATTGCGTTGGGGCAGTAGGTATCTAACTCAAGTGCTTGCATGTTTAATGAATGAACCCAGCAATTACTCCCAACAAGACTACAAAGTGAGGCATTAAAGAAAACTGTAAATGATAATTTTCCAGTGTAAGGGACCAACGATCGATATCGGTCATGGTTTCATGAAAAGAAAACAGATTAGATATTCTTTGGACTGTTTTAGACGTAAGGTTTGAAGTCAGCTGTTCTTCATTCACATTGAAATGATTGATTACGACCATTTTTTAATATCATTGATTAGTACAAAATTCATATTACTTATATACATAAAATGCTTTATTTGTGAATAGAATATTGGAATAGCAGTATTTTTTACAGTCGAAAAACTGTTCTATTTTCTGTCTGCAATGATTAACTTACGATGCCCTATGCAACCCACATAATTAGCATCATAAATTGTATTACTTTCGAACGCCCAGAGTGCTATAAACACCTTGACAGTTACGCTTCAGGATTTTGTGAAGGCCTTGCAAAATCTGCACTTTTGCCCTATTGCTTTGGGCAAACTTTTGCTTTCGGGCTATTGGAAAGTAATATGAATTGCACCGCCATTGAAATCAACATCATGCTGAGGAACAGTTTACGCGTATGAATCACTCCTGACCGTTACCATGCGCAATTCTTTTCTAAGTACACTAATATCAGAGTTTTCTGTAGAAGCTTGATTTTCTGGTCCTTTGTTACACCTTAAGCGGTTACAGCTCGATATAGCCTTTTGGAATGAAGTTCATTTCTCTAGCCATCGTTTCACAGTTTTTTCACACTTTTATCCAATTTCTCCACAGCACTTCAATGAAACAACCTACAGTAAATTGTCTACGATGAAAGCCATATGTCCAATGGTAGCAGAGGAAGCATATTCTGCGTCACACTCTATTCATGCTAAGAGTAACACCCATTGCAGCATATCCTTCTCTTAGGTGCATGTTGGGGAACTTCGTTTGTTCTTGCCCGTGGATAAACGGCTAAGTTTTAAAGTTGAATTACCAAACGAAGCTTTTCGGCAGCAAATGTAGATAATTTTAAATGTTAGTTGTGATGAGTAGTGGTAATGAAGAGTTAGTAAATGTGCCCAAAACTGCAGCCTTCGTTTTCAATAGAAAATACAGCTAGCTATTACGAATTAAATAGTAGAGCCAAAAATAAACTTTTGAAATCACATTTTGATATGAAAACCTGATGCAGTCATCAACGTGCAAGAACACTTGCTTGATAACTAGCTTACTTTTCTAAATAAATCCGTTTTATGCATGAGACTACAATTTTCTCTTGCATAATACTATTTCATACTTCCTGACCTACACTGAAAGAAAACTCACTAATTTTATTATCTATATTGTGTTTCTGTACGTAGATCAAGAAACCCCATCTTTTCCCTTTTTAATTAGCTGAGTATAGGACAAGCTCGTCCTGAAACACTCAAATAGGCTCTCTTAACAAGGACTTCCTCATTAATGGCCATGAATTTGACTATTTTCTACGATTTGTCCTGCAATGATACTCGTATTTGATCTATCTTTGGGTTTCTTCAAATCAAAGTCAGTTGCTTGATGAAACTAATAGTACGTGAGCCTAAAGTCTAATATCTCCTTGTCCCAGCATTGCAGAAAACACTTAAACATGAAAGACTGCAGAGCATGTTAAACAGATATCATCGTATCTTATCGACTAAATTTACAGTGGAATTTAAAAGATATAAGCTACTGAAAGAGATAAAAAAAATGGAGAGTTCATGCACTCTCGAGTGAGCTCTGAGAAGTTTTTCTCCAATGTTTGTCAATCCATTTACCATGTAATGGGGTGCTAAAAGAGTGCAATATCATCTGGGGGCTATCATGGAGGGTCTAGCTTGTGCAGTTGAAACGGGGTTGCTTGAAAGTTAGAGCGTAATAGACCCTAGCATTAGAAAATCCAGCTGGCAACTTAGGGGGCGTTCACACTATTAGCGAATAAACGAAGCGAGTATACCTCAGTAAAATGGTCGCTCCAATGCGCTGTAGCACTGACATCATGCTTCTATCACTCACTTCGCTATTCGCTCTTAGTGTGAACGCAGCCTTGCAGCAATGACTGCTAGCCCCTAAAAGCAGCAAAACTGGCCCGTTATTCTCAAGAGCTGCTGTCAAAAGCAATGAAATGCTTGAAAGTTATGCAAACTCAATCCTACTTGTAGAAAAATTTTACGTAGAATCGATTTAAAATTTATAAAGGAATAAACTCTTTATATAAATAGTAGATTTTAAGTATTTTCCATATGATTATGCAAATATTTAAGAACTTATTTCAATGTGAAATTAAAGCGAACTTCCATTTAACATCTAACTTAGGCCCAGTTCCCATAGAATCGTAAAAGCGGTAGTACAACTTGTGATAGCTGTTTCATTTTACATAGAGCACTTAGTGATCTTTGCTACTGCAACGACTTTAAATTGCAAGTGTCGCAAGATCTCGAACTCAAAGCAAGGAAACTTCTACCAATAATTTGGGGAGACTTTGCAGGCTATCGCTAACGCTTTTAGGATTTTATAAGAACCAGATTTAGTTGAATGAAACTGTGCGTTACACTTGATATCAATAAGCTCAAACTGGAAGCATAAAAAGCTACAAGGAAGCTCTCTGCGTGCAAATCTCTTTCTTGCGGTTTGGTTACGTAGTCTGTTATTCCCATCACGGAAGCTGGTGTTATGCTATGCGACCGACAGGGATCACCAACCTCCAGCTCCAGTACCCGCATGGGTAGTGTATAGTTATTTTTGCACCAAGCCTGCAAAGGTATAGCACAAGAAAAACAGTCTGCAGTAACATCAGCTGCTGTTAGATTTCTCAAAAATCCACGTCAAATCAAATGTAACAGCCTTAGCGTAGCTGTCGCACTATTTTAGTAAGTGCTCGACTACAGTGGTGTAGGGCGCGGGGGCTTAACGAAGCTCTGTTGTTTTCCAGCATTTTGGGGGGCTTTCGCCTCCTAGTCCCCCAAAGAAAACGTCGCAAAAAAGCAAAACATGGAAAATGGTTTTACAGAAGAGGTTCTCATCGCATGGTCAAAGTAGAGACTATGCATCATGTTGAAGGTGCAAAACTAGATCAGAAATGTACAGTAGACGATGTTCATGCAAGAAGCAATTTAGCCTTAGATATAGCGCTGTTCTGGGCCAAGAATATCTACCATGATAGGAGAGACACGAATATGTATAGCAGAACATGTGCGTAGTAGAGACTACCATTTCATCACGATTGTATTTCATGGAGACTACCTTCAGTTCACAGCAATAATAATAACAGTAGAAACTGTGAACAGCAGTAGAAACAAAGGCTCGCCTGTTTTCTACGTTGCTCATCTACCTAAGCACTCTAAGAACTAATTTAGCTATGCACCACTACTCAATAAAGCTGCAGATAGTTGCTACAATGGCAATAGTCATTTTCGTCCGTAAATTTGCTTTCACGAAGCCCCCTTCTCCTATTCTAGAAATATCAAGGTACACCTCTGCTTCCAGAATGACATAGATTGCAAATTGACTAGTTTTCTACGTTGATACTATAACTTTTTAAAATTCTCAGAAAAATGGTTTCTTTTACATATATTCCAATTATAGAAAGAGTTAGAAGCGAAACACTTAAGTGTTGTGAGTTATAAATATTAGGCGGTCACAAAAAGTCAAATCCTCGCTGAATAAAGAATGCTTGAAGATGCAACCAAGATGATTCCGAACTGATAGCTATTTTCAATAGCCATTCTAAGTTCTTTTCCAAAGTACATCTAAGCGGGTTAGGTTAAATACTTGGCTATCAGCAATCAAAACTGCTGCTATGACAACATAATATACAACTCAAGTTCCAATGCAAATGTTTGGGCATTCATGAACATTGCTGGCTCACTTCATTGAGATGCATGAAAGTTTGCTGGTCGTAGAAATTTTCGAATGCAGTATGATCCATTCTCAAACTTTGTGACCGACTGCTGTATGCAGATAGCATTAAGTCTTCTCTTGGGAAAAACTCAGTGTTGTAGGAATTGATTGGCTGGGTGACAACTGAAACAGAAAAACGCAAACGTTTTACTTATGTTGCTGCCGCTTGTAAAAACAGAATGCGCAGAAATGCCTGAGAAATGTACTAATATATGTAACGAACTTCCAGCAGACAAAAATCTAAGTTCAAAGAGAAAAATGTCAAGATTTACAACTGTGATTGTATCTACAATTCCTAATATTTAATTTTGAATTAGCATCTTTTATTTTGCAAACAGAGTCCTTATCATGTTATAGATGAAATTGCACTTTTGTTCCATTGAGTTATTTCAATGATGTTGAACCATGTTGTGATCTGGATGTGCTGTGTTTTAATGTGTTCTGATGTGTTATATTGTGCTATGTTGCAATTTTGCTTTTGCTTCTTTGATAAACTGAATGATATTGAATCATGTTGTGTTCTGTTGCGTTCTGTTATGTTGTGTTGTGTTGAGCTATCCACGTTTGTGCTATGCTAATTTCGCTGTTGGGTGATAACGAGCTACTACATAACATGGTGCTACTTTTGTGTCTGTTGAATGTACATTACGGTTGTGTTATTGAACCCTTTCTGATTATTGATTGCATGATATGGCGATTAAACTAAAGTACCATTTCTGCTATGATTGCTGCTAAGCCACACCCTCATTTTGACATTACCCTAGGGCTTCCTTGTTAAATTTTTAGAAATCACCATTGTAGTGGGGAGATAAGATATAATAACAAAAATAATAATTATTTATTTATTTACAGTCGCTGCTACATGGCTCTATATACATGAATAAAGCTAATTCAAGCCAACAATGATATGATTAACAGGGTAACAGAATTGGTATTATAACTTAAAGACAATACTTCATGATCTTCTAACTGGGGTGGTGGAAGAGGGGCTAGATTGCTATAATGAGAGGGTCTATGGGAACCTCCCATGTTGCTTTTGCTATGCCAATCTTTTATCACACTTTACTAGTATACATGGCGTACCCTAGAGTGTCAAATTAATTCACAAGACTTACCCGAACTCTCGGGATTATCACTGCCAGCAAATTCTTGAAGCTGCCTCATATCGGGATTAAAAAACAGCTGAAAGACAAAAAGTATATAATGTAAGAAAAACAGCTGATAGCAAAAATGAATAGCTTTGTTAACTAGCTGTACTGCATAACTATGAAATCATTAAATTTCTTTAACTGCCAATAAAGCAACAGTGTCTGCACAACTATAAACACTTCCCTTAGACCAATAACCAACAACAAGTGATAACAACAACAGACATTGGAAAACTAAGCAATTAGTTAAGGAGTTTCTTTTTAGTTAAATAAGAAGAAGTTCATCACATTTGTATTTACCTCAAGCAAATTTTTTGGGGCATCGACTATTGTTTCTGTATCTGAACTATGACTGCTCTCGATTGAATCAGAGTCTGCGACATCGCTGTAATCACTCCTCTGAAAGATTAATTGCAACTTGGTTAATGGAAATGCTCCAGTCTAAGCTAAATACACATGGCTGTTAACCTACTCTAAGGCATGATTCTGAACTTCTATGACATGGCAAAAGTGGTATCCCAGTTAAATAATAATTGCTCAACGATTCAAGTATTTCATTCCATCTACTACTTCTTGAAGATTTTACGTGATTTAACGTCTTAAATGCGAGCTGGGCTTGCACAAATCAAAATCAAGATAAAGACTTTCTATTCGCTTTGGCAAGATTATTGACTAGAAGCAAAGTGTCAAACCTCGTCCACCCTTGCGAACTGTTGATTGTATTGCTGTAGTTGGTAGTGTTGATACATAGTACCGTTTTGATCTTCGCCAATGCCTGCAGAATTAATGATTGAATTCAGTTGCTGAGAATAGTAACTGAATGAATACAGTGAACAGTAGTGTGCCGAAAGATTTTTGAGGGGGGAGGGGTGTAGCAGCAACAAATAACTGACAGGCTACAGAAATTCAAAAAATTTCCGAAAAACGATGATCACAACGTCATTGTTCATTAATAAGTCAAAGGGCCACCGACCGTTTAGGCACAAAGTGGAGGCAGAACTGAAATGTTCTACCTTTGTGCATAAATAATGCAAAAGAGGATTTCATTGAAATTACCGAGCACTTGGCATAGATGGATATTTTAGAGCTAGGATGTTAGAAAAGAAAAAATGACGAATCCAAGTGAAAAATAATGAAGAATTCACTGTTGCAAAATTGTTAACTGTTGGAATCTATGATCCTAATTGCTCGTATTTTCGGTTTAAGGAACTATATGTCTCTTAAATTCAGAGCTGATGTAGTTCTTTGTTACATATAGTTTCACAGAAGCACATATGCTCTAAGCAACACACAAAAAGGGTTAGCTAACCATTATGAGATATCTACTTACCACTTGGGGGGCTCAGGAATGGGAATGTATTGCACAAGCTTTGCCAAGGTAAAGAAAGGTCTGCTCCATCCTCTTGCTTTACTATGGCTTCCACATTGTTTGTTTCAACTGGATCTGGGTAAGGACTTTTCAACGGGAGAGATTTTATCTAAGAGAGAAGAATTAGATCTGGCATTAATTTTATATGAGGAATACGTACTTTCATCTACGGTCCATATTGCTTCAGGGCAAAAACTAATTGACCTGATTAAGCCTAGGTTCATTGGCTCAGCTTTTAACGGCTTAGAAGCACCAATCAGTTTCCCTATTCAACTACAAAACGTTTAATTCAATAGTTGCTTTGTATAAATACAAATATATAAGTATAAATATAAAAATACACGGTTTTTTTTAAGGAGCCAAGCTCAAGAGATAGGTCCACAAGTTCCCTATACTTTGACCTCTAATGATTAAATAACAGTACTAATAGTTCCATAATAGTTCAAGCACATCTAGTTCCATAAAAATGGCACATAAACAAGGAAACATCAACATTCTGAATTTTGCCTTTACTTTCTAGCAAGCACGAAGAAGGAAGAGAAAGCTAAATAAATATATCTTTGCTAGTTTTGGCTGCAAGTGAAAAATTGCTTGCAGTTTGAAAGACATTTCAAATTGAAAAGCTTCTTAGGGATTTTTTCTTTGGCGGCATAAGTTCTTTATATATTGCACCCTTCTACATGTTGATCCCTTGTAAAATGGTTCCTCTCAAAAAAGTGTATATGCTTATAATAAATTCGCCTGGAAGTCAGAGGAAATCTCTACCAATGTGTTCGTTTATCACAACAACAGAAAGAACAGAACAATAAACTTTTTTCCTACAGCATCAAAAGTTAAAACATTCAAATAACTAAAAGATCTAGAGTCTTAATTTGTTGTTTAATTACACTCTCCTTTTTATAAGAGTAAAGTTGTAAGAATGTTGAGGCTCAGAATCGCTTAAATTTAAGAATAGTTTAAGAATAATGCAAGGCTCAAGTTTTATCAAGATTTAAACTTTTTTGTGTTCGAGTTATATTACCGTTTTTGTATTAACTTTTGCACTATCTATATAATATTTATTGTACTGTTCGGCTCTGGCTTTGTTTTGTGATGAGGCAGACAGCACCAAGATTTAGACATATTCGTTTCATTTTCAAGCCAGGCTACTCCCTTCAGCTCAGCGAAAAAATGTTTTATTCTTATTAGAAAAGAGTGTTATACTAATACGAAATAGAAGTAACAAACTTATGAGAAAGAAAAGTTTGACATTCTCGATGCCGCTTGGTAGAATGTCAAATTCTGGTAGAATAGGTAGAATGCAAGTTCTAGAAACAAAAAGTTTGTCACGAGTTGGAGCGAAATGGGAGTTGTTTACTTGAAAACAGGGAAGGAATTTGCTAGCATGCTGTCGTTCCGCGTGTGTTGCTAGGGAATCCCCTGGACTACAATGGAAGTTGATGTCATGTGATGATTACATTACGTTCTAAGAAATAAGGAACAGCATCGCATTTCTTACCCTTCGCAGTTGCTTTATGTCCTCTTCCTTGGAATCTATGCAACCTTCCGGAAAAAAATTCATAAATAAAAACCAATTCAGTATATTCAACGAATATGCGACACAATGTGGGGCAGGAGTCGATTAGCCCGCCTAGGGGTGTTCAACTTGGGATTCGGAAAGCATCGTCAGAAGCAAGTAGATTTTCGTAGTTGCTAACAGGGGCAGATCCAGAGGGGTCGGGATGCCATGGCCCCCCAAACGGCAAAGTTTCCTATAGGGAACAACAGTGTTAAGAAACTTTTCACATGAAAAAGACAATTAAGACCCCCTTAAATCCAACTCTGGATTGTAGTTTCTGGAAACTAGCTCACATGGTAAGCATAAAACCAATTACATGATTCTATCTCACAACTATTTAAGGCAAATGGATAGATAGCTGTATTTCTCAAAAACTGGCAGAAATTTTCAAGCAGTAAATACCTAGAGAAGTAAAAGATACATGGTACAAAAATGCTAGAACAGAACACATCGTATAATTATAACTTGAAACGGGGGATAACAAGATAGGATGCCAGTGTACAACTGGTTCACTTTCATCAACAGTGTAACAATGCGCACACTGGCCTACACCGCAATAACTAACGTCTTTTACGTCAATTGAATGTAGCTTTCAACGTTTTATGAGCATTTCAGAATACTGGGGAACTTACCAGTTGAATTTAATCGAATCTTTGTCGTTTTGCTTCTTTGCTTTTTGTCGTTATTCTGAGGTTTTAATCGGAAAACTTTATAAGCATCTCTGCCTCTACTTTTTCCCTCCTTCCTCATCACTTCAATGTCTTGTAAGGCATTCAGAGCACATCTAAAATTAGCTTTCCACAGTTTCGCCAAACTCCTTTTCTTCTTCTCACTCAATGGCTTTGGCTCTGAAGAGTATTTTCCAGTATAAATTGCCCATCTTTTGAATATACAGGCGTCCCGGTCAATATCCCAGCCATGTCTGGAAGCATGTTTCCATGGGACTCGGAATTTCCCTTCCCGTTTATCTGTCCATTCAACCCCATCGAATTCGCCACTATCGATAGCATTTTGAAGCCAATGTCTCATTTTCAAACGCTCTCCATTTCTCATTTCCTCCATTTTTGCTTGCGATAGAAATCCTTGGAAAAAACAAACGAATAAACTACACCATTGCTTGTAATCTAAGTCCACAAAGACATATTAGCATACATGTCGGTGGGACATTCCCTTTTACTCTTAAGGAAGTTGCTCAGGTGTAAATGTTAAAAGCTGGAACAGCGAAAACCCATTCAAACACATTGTTCAAACATGGTAACCAACATAACTATATTCAGATGATATAATTATAGAAATGAATATGAGTGTAGTATTTTCAGCTATGATGGGCTAACAGCTTCAAAATAATCTAGGAAGTTGGTTATATACTCAAGAGAAGCATAGAAGGATTTTTGTGGAATGTAAGGGGTCCGACACACCTCAATATTGTCGACTATTTCCATAAATTCTAAAATATTTTCGTAACAATCGGCAAGCTTTAAAATATTTATCATTTTTTCTAGTATAAGAATTGTTTTTGTAGTTAGAAGTTGAAATTTTTACAATAAAAAGCGAGATTTTAAAATGTGACAAAAAGGAAAGTGAAAAATAGGCGGTGTGACTTTATTATCCAGGCATTTGAAGGGTGTGTTGCCTAATGGCATTCATAATCCTACACCCATCTTCTCAGCCATCTCCTAAATACGTCCCTGAAGAGAATCGTGGGCATAGTCTCCAAGTCACTTTACGAATTCAAACTCTGACTCGTGCAAAGTGATCTACATTTACTTTCACAGAGTTTCTTTGCTGAGAATAATTGTATCTTGCGGGCTTCTTGATCAACAATCAATTCAAGAAACAAACCAAGAAATGGGCAATATTTTTATACCGCAAGCAGCTTTATGTCTTCAAATTGCGCGAGTATCACATTTCTCCTTGATAACTACATTTCATTCAAGACTGAGCTTCATTCCGAGGCCTGCATTTTATACTCCTGCAAGCTGCTGCCTTGGCAATTGTAATAGGCAATTGTCATATACGAAGAAACAAAAAACAATCAACGTCATGAGGCAATGGAGCTCTAGAACAAGGATGTGCCAACTAGGGGGAGGCATTAAGGTGTGATTTAACATCCTAATAGTTATATTGCTTCTTTGGCTTGCCTTTTTAATCATACTTGGCCAGAATTTGACAAAATTCATCCCTCAAACGAATATTGTTAGGCCCATATCAGAGATGGGCAATTTTTGCATATTGAAATATGACTACATGCTTTTTTTCTAAGAAAACACTCATTTTGCCTGAACCTCAATTTCCTTAGCTTTTTCCGAAATTGGGCCTGATATTTTCTTTAATTTTTCTTAACTTTTACTGGCTATAATGGTTTACACTTTCGTTATTAATATTGTATACTTGAATTTGAATTCCATCTTCAACATTTTGAATGCAATAGCTACGAAATATCCATTTTTGGCCAATAAAAATGCTAAATGTTGGAAATTGGGCCTCGTGATTTTCTTAAGACTCTTAAGATTTGCTTAATTAAGATTTTGACCATTTGAGCCTCATTTTCTTATAAACTCTATTCTTACAAAAAAAAAGTGTGTATCAATACAGCTCTCCGTCAACCATTACATCAGCTCGGACCTTGTCAGACAATAGGGAGGACAACAATGTAGCCCGCGGACCATGGCTGGATAACCCTGCTCTGGACCTACTTGCATGTGATTTCCTGCAGACATGGCCAAATACTACACAACAAAAAGGAAAAAATCGCTTTATGCGACCAGATTTTTAAAATTCAAAGGCTTTGTGCTCAAAAGTTTTTCAACTATTCGCCTCTTTGTTTTATATCATCCGAGCAAACTACTGACGAGCATAAATAACTATCTTAACCTTTCAAAAATCAGTGTCAACCACTGAGTTAGATAGGACAGCATTTACTGCTAGTCAAAGTAGACTAGGTAGGTCAAAACTTATGTAGCAAGCAGTAGGTTGTCTGTCAAGTGCTGAGAAAGATCAAAATGCTGTTGAACGCTGTTGCCATATTCAAAAATTATTGCCCCCTAATCTGGATATGCTAGAGCAGGACTGAAAAAGAGAGCCGTAGACAGTTCATAATAGAGGCTGAGTCACCAAAAATGGTATCAGCCTGCCTTGTTCAGAAAGCAGGTCGCTAAAGCTCAAATTTGTTTTTTCAATAACAATATGCCACCTAGGTCTCATATAAAGGTGGCATCCCCCTATCCAAAATGTCAATTGCATACAACCAACTATGTGAACTACCACCTGCCTAGGCTAGAGAAAAAGATTGCTAGCAACTCGTTGAGCTTAGGGGACGCCTCCTTTGCAACGATATTCGAAGAGATAGTGGCTTTGTTCCGAAGGGTGCAGCTAAAGTGGTTTACCGATAGGTTTTAAGATGTACCAAAATTGTAGACAAGCCTTCACTGTTATGTCATCTTCTGCCGACAAACCCAAACATTACTGATTGCTTTTGCACAGCTTTGGGGTGATACCCCTAATCCCCAATACCGCATTCCCTAAAGGCCACAAGTTATTCATCAAAACAAATTCGAGACTATAGGTCCCAGTCCACTACCCCACTCCCAGTGTGCACCACATGACACTTTCGATAATAGACGTGGGAATTGGGGGCACAAGGAGCTCGTGTTTTTCACTTATCACAAATTTTTATGTAAAGTAATCTGTTGCAGTTTACAGACTCTCAACGTTTTAAATACTTCCAGCATCCTTGCTTTCGATAAAAGATAGACTCCAGGGACAAGCCAAATCCCTCGAGAGTTTAAGTTTCTACAAGAATTAAGTCAAAGCATAAAATTGACCAATTTATCGCGTTAAATTGATATTTTACAATCAGGCACCGCCGCAATGTGTATAGTCAGTACCATGCTATTTTGATATATTCTATCTGTCTTTACTAAGCAAGGAGTAAACTTCCAAAGCGAGGGACTGAACAAGGATGGGCAACAAAGCCTATGCGGAACTCAGTGACGTAACGCAGTTTGGGGCACCTTGGTTCAAAAACTGAGAACCCCGCGACCAAACGGGGCCCCCAACAAATGCTTTTAAGCATGTGCTTTTTGATCATACTGTGCTTAAAGGCGCCACCACAAGGGCCCCACCATACTGAAACCCTAAATGACCCGAGCGTCTCCGTTACACCACTGGCAGAGTTCCTTCTAATCCATCAATTCCAGCGCTTGTGGGGTGGGATTTTTGGAAAAAATTCGTGATAACGAATTTAAGTCGTCCATTGGAACCGAAATATTTGTTCGAAATGTCAAGACATTCAAAAAATCAAGATTAGAGTAACAAAGAGGTTTTTGTCTTAACGAGTGTGAAGTGGCTTAGGGACAGAAGGTTTTGTTCGAGATATCACTATGTCAAGTGTCTGAGGTATCGGAGCGTGCTGTACACAATGATACTAAGGAAGAATCATTCCTCAACTGGCACAAGTGCCCCATTCACTAAAGGGAAGCAAATCGGTAATCTAGTAGCCAAGGGTGCTGTGGGAAGTAATTTTGGGGGAATTAAGGCAACAGAAAAAGCTATGATGTCCATACAAGTTTTTTAAGTGCATGAGCAGACTGGAAGGTCGAATCATTCGGGCGAATGCCCAAAGGGCCGGCTGCATGAGGTTTAGAAAATGCAGAATTATAAATATGGAGAACTTAGCAAGGTATAAATAAAAAAACTGACATTAAAACTATGGGTCTTTAACAAATATGCAGCCTTTTCAATATTTCTACCAATCTATTTACGCTTTCTAGAGTTCATGGACCGGCTTAGTCACACTGTGCCCGGGCCGAAAAACTCAGCAAGTCCGCCCCTGCTTCGGTATCATACTTTATGCAATTAAACCCGAGAAAGAGGAATTCTCTGTGCACTTGCAATAAGTAAGCTAATTACCAATGGGTTCCTCAAGCCTATCTGTTCCCCATTCGCCAAATCATTCTCACAAGGAGAAACGCTTGGGCACAAGCGCGAATGCCCCCAGATTCATGTTTGCTTCAATTGACCTGAATACTTGAAATCTACAAAACGCACCATGCTGAATGTGACGTTACCTTTATTTAGCACTGCGGACAGTCACCTTCCATATAATCAATGGCTGTACTGGGCTCAGTTGACTGTATTTTTGCCAGCTGAGCGAACACATGGTTATATTATATCTAGAGCATAGATTGACGCCTTGCAGTCCGCAAAGGAAAATTTTGTGGCCTGCTAGGAGATAGGATCACTTTTTAAAATATATTGCCATGTTTGAAGCTTTGCTATTTGGCTATTGTCAATGTTCTTCTTTTGCCTTCGGCCCACCTCAAGAAAAGGTGTGAAGAACGTGGCCCATTCCCACCCCTGACTTACAGTTCTTTTGCGTCTGTATCCTCATGTTCATCCTGGATCGTATATGATTTCGTAAAGGTCAATAACATTTACCAGGTTCCTTCCTTCTCTCTTGGGAAGTCTAGTAAACTTGCTTCCTTGCTTCTAGCGCCTATCTATAGTCTTCGCCCCAGGGATGGCACCGGAATTTTCCGACGGGAGGCTGACTGTTCCGACGAAGGGGCTCAAATACGATTTTTAGGGTGCTAGAAATGCCAAAAAATATCAGGGAAATAGTTTTTTACCTTCCGAAGGGGGCTAGCATGTTCCGACGGGGGCTATGCCCCTAGCCCTCCCCTGGCCACACCCCGCTTCATGACAACCTCCACTAGTTACAAAGTAGCAAGTTTACTATTCCAATCCCGGTGCTATATTCTCCCTTGTTAAAAATCTTCACCGTTGTCATCTAAAACCAGCCAAACTCCGATTTGAGAACCGGGTTCTTTCCTTAGAGCCAACATCCAGTTGTCAAATCCACCCCAAACTTTCAGATAGAATAATCCGGTGTTAATCTAAAGTCTTTCGAAGGCGGCCAAATTTATTGCAGTTTAATTTTCTCATGCCCTTTGATCGCAAAGAAATATGTAAATCGATTAGAAATCGATCTTACAGCTAATATCCACGTTTGGTTATTCCCGGTTGAAAAGCCAGTCACATGCGCAGGGTCATTCCCTTCCATTACATCTAATACACAATTGACTGCAAATTAATGTTAAGAAATAAAATATTTTGTAGCATTAGAATTTTGATGAAAATGTAATTCAAGTTGTAACCATGTAATATAATCGAAACGTACTGGAAACCCAGCAGAAATCTAACCAAGAAAGAATTGACACATGTAGAAATGCTAAACTACCAACGAATCGCAGAGATCAAGCAGGTATATCCCGTACTGGTTAACAGCTTCGTAAAGTTACAACTATTTGATTCTTCTGTTGTGAATACTGCTGCAAGATTCCCTTGCAAAAAGTTAACTGAAAATCCGCCCTCTAGAAATGTTTCTAAGAGCAGAATTAGAAGTCAATCAAACGCCATTTGTGAATGATTTAATTCAACCAACCTTGACAGGTAGCTGTTCCTTTCTTTCTTTTTTCTTTCTTTCTTTCTCTCTTTGTAGAAAAATCTCTACCCCTGGCTACTAGCGTGGTGCTCTCACTTTTCTAGCTGCACACTGAAGCGCAGACCCGCATCACTTTACATTTGTACTATGCAGCGTGCGAATGCTCCATACCCCCTTCAGACCCCATAAAAATGCTTTCAAGCGGATAAATATAGAAATTACATAATTGATTTTGAGAGAAGGAAGTTCACGGGGCGTATCAATTAAGTATGTGTGTAGCATGAACTAGGTACGGAAATAAGAAATTATCAGGAAAAGATAGAGTGAAACATGAAAAGGAACATACGGTTACTTGGAAAAAATAGAGCTTGAAACTCAGGAGTGGTTAACTTTACATTTACCTCAACCACTCAAATCTCGTGAAAGCGGAGCTGACACTGTTATAATGAGAGGTATAAAGACGCTAAAAATAGCTGAAAGGAAGGATTATTTTACTTACATTTGCAATTTATCAATTCCAAACTAAGAAAGACTTTACAAAAAGCCTGTAGCCAGTCTATTCTGGCTGGACCTGTCCCTGGCATAAACGTAGGAGGCGGTGGGCAGGGGGGCTGCAGCCCCCCAAGCTGGACAGAAATCCGTTTCACTCAGGCAAATTGTCTGAAGGAACAATAGAAATTTCGGGCAGATAGTTTACAGAACGTTTACAACACCCCTCACCCCTAAAAATTGACGTCTTCTGCGCACTCTCGCGCAGTCTTTTTAAATTTCAACTGATGAAATGGCTTCGCATCGTTTCTGGATTCACGTCAGCTGGCCCTTCAGGCCATTAAGCTAGCTATCGTTAACCTTTGCAGCTTACCTTTTAAATCTAAGCATTGTATGTATCATCACGCCCCACTTTATATCAATGGGATATGGCTACCTTGCCTAAAGAAATTAGAATGAAACCAGCGACCATGGCGTATGAGGATAGCACTTTGCGATGTATGTGAAGTTAGAACTGATAATATTTCGGAAAGCTCCTGCTTTTTTAGTATATCTGTCAACTGATTTCTGTTTTCTTTGTTTCGACCCGGTTTAGTCAAACATTGCCCGGGCTGAAACGTTTAGATAATAATGGCAGCTAATGTACAAAAGGGAATCAGCGTTCATTCAAGCACGTGGCTGCATATATTGTCTAGGAGCGGCAACACACGCTACTATCCTCACTTTGGTGGGGAGGGAAAAATCATATACACGAAGTTGGTGGCTAATAGGTCAACAACCCTACGGGAGACAAAGTCATATCAACGTTTTGATTTGGGGACATTGCCCTTTCCAAGGCCCCAACAGCTACTTGACTGAACTTCTTTCATTGCAATAGGCTATTCTATTAGTTGAAAGTAATCAGAAAATATAAAGAAAACGACACAAGAGCACAAATGTGTACTTTTAAGATGCGGTGTAAGAATTATATTCATAGACAATAACAAATATTTCAATAAGTGATGCCTTTCATAAACATGTTTGTTTTGTAAGTACGATAATCTGGAAATTGCAATACAAATAGGCAAAATCTCGAAGTACTAGAAATGACATCCCTTTTCGTTATCCTTGAAAGTGATACCAAGTAGTAGCATTTTGGGGGAAGAGACAAGGGGGAAAGTTCCCTAGATGTCATCGACGTGGGTGCAGCGATAAGAGATTCGGAGGTTCCGTACTCCTCCCTCAACAATTAGTTTGTCGGCTAATTTGCAGTACGTCAATAGTTTTAGCCAAAGCTGTATTTCAGATAAAACGCAAGGAGAGTCTTATTTATCTGCAAATTTGGTTCGAGAGAAGTCTTCTTAATCAGCAAACTGGAGTTGCCACCTCTCCAAAAGTTACCTTATAGCTAAGCAGCTACGCCCCTGGTCATCGATTCGTTCAGTACTCTGAAAATTCGGTTGAATCTGCAAATACTCATTTACTTCTGAAACACTCGGCTAATGTAGCACGGTTTGGTTGGTTCATGCAAGGGGGTAAGTGCTTCGGCTTGGTTCATAGGCTTGCGGTAATGCCGCAAGCTCGGCGTGGGTTGGTAATGAAGAAGGAAAGCGCAACATCATTTACGAGAATGCTGGAGAACATGCTTCAAATTTCAAATTTAAGTCAGTTCTCACACGACCACGTGCAGTTTTCAGAACACGATCTAGATTGATACCTGACTTGGGTTCGGGTTAGGGGAACTCCTAAAGGTCTCCAACCTGTTGAGGCACTTTGGGGATCCCTCATAGATTTTCAAGAGATAAATCTGTTCTATTGTTTGATGTAAAGATGAGGTATAGCCCTAATCTAACTGAATTCCAAAGATCCCAGAGTGTTTCGGTTACGCACAGGGCCACCGAGAAGGAAGGCAGGTGAGCAAATTGCCCCAGGGTCTCAAGGTCCAAGGTGCCTCTCAACTCCTACTGCTCCAAGGTCTGGGGGGCTTCATAAAGAAAAGCAGCAGTAATTCTCCAAAGTTAATTTCTAGACCCTAAAACTATTTTGCTCGCTTTGCTCGCAGGGGGCCTCATCTTTCTCTTTTACCCCGGGGCTTCTGAATTCTCTAGGCGGCCCTGGCTACGCCACTATGTGAATTGAAAAAGTATAGTCATAGCGGGTCACTTTGAAGTACCTTTATATACAAGGACGTAGTAAGCATTATAAAAGTGGGGGGCCAAATAGATCGAGGGGCACTTTGGCAGGGTTTCTGAATGTGAGATTGAGCACTTTGCCTGGGGATAAAACATATAATGAAATGACAGAAAATTTGCATGATGAAAAAGGGTTAATATTGCGTTAGTCCCTAAAGTTAAACCAGCTAGGGAGTCCGGAGGCATGCTCCTCCAGGAAATGTTACAACTTGGATTTTCTGAAATTGCCCGAAAATCTGTTTTTCTATTTATTTTTACATCTTAAAAGTTGTCAAGGAGGACAAAGAGGTTACAAGAAAAGGGGAACTTTGCTCGAAGCTTTGAAAGGTGGAGGTCATGTGCCCCCTGTGCCCTTCTGGTTCTTACGTCCATGGTATTGAGACAACTGAGCTTCATGTGAACCAAATGGTCAAACAGTCCGGTGAAACTACGAAAACGGTGATATTGGTCGACTTGAAAGGCAGAGATTCACTGGCTGCCCGAGAACTGGCCAGAAAGTGAAACAGTGCCACTTTGATTAAGGTGATCCACGTTATCCACCTTAAATCATCGTTTACCAGGAAGTTGTATGTTGTTTTTAAAAAGGAATGAATATATGAACTATATGAGAATGAAGAATGCATTAAATTTTTTTACAAAAATATTCATTTTTGCTGTGCCTCAATGTTCTTACATTCTTTTGGTCTTTGGTCTTAGATTATTCTGAAATTATTTTGAAGTTCTACAGGTATATCTTCACCTGAAGTTCAAACAAACATCTCTGTTGATGTCAAAAATCTTTGTTGCCAGAACTCAATGGAAAATTTGTGTTAATGTCTCACTTCATTGTTAAGCAAAACGAAAATAGAGCAGAATAATAATTGTTGCATTGATAATGGAAGAAAAAATATAAAAGTAGCATTATAACTCAAACACCCAAAAGTTAAAAGTTTTCATGAAGCCTAACACTTCCATTAATCATACAATATTCTTAAAATTTCCCAGATTCTACGCCTTAATATTATCTTATAAGAAAGAGTTTGTAAGCAAGAGGAATATGTTAACAATAAATTTAGTGATCACTTAACTTATACTCGACGATTCAAAGACTAGATAAGATACACGTTATTTTCATACAAAGGTATTTCGCTCAATACTGAAACTTTCCCAGCTTTTCGCGTTCAGTATCAAAGCCTTTATAAGGCTCTTTTAGTAACCAATTGCCAGTTCTCATATTTTACACATGCACGCCAGGGTTATTTGGCCACGCCCTCTACTTCTCTGAAGATTTGCTACTACCCCCCCCCCATTTATTTTCTCATCGACTTTAAAGAAATCCCGAGCACCATCTTGACAAAAAGTTGGGGGCATTTGCCCCCATACCCCCCGTGGCGACACCACTCATTCTCACTAGAGGAAAGTGTTAAATGCCACAGATACACATAAAGTACTAACTCTTAAATCAGCAACAGAAGCTAAACTCTTGAATATAACCTACCGAATTTCCTAGGTCTCAAGAATCCAGTATTACACTTCTGAACGTTTTCAGTATAAGAGTACTACTTTCTTGTAAAACACTGTCATATAAAAAATTTGTACCTATTCCATTGACATAGCCGTTGATAGCAGAACTGAGTGAGGAGTGTGTATGATGCTATGCTATAAGTAAAATGTAATCTACGTATAGGACAAGATCATTGACTTACTACGGGCACGAGGCATTTCTGCCCCCTACTGCCGACCCAAGGGGGGTCGAAACCAAGGGCCGGGAGCTGTGGTCCTCCATCTTTTCATAAAAAAGTGCGTTGCACTTTTTTGTAAAATAAGATATCACAAAAGGCTATGTTCAATTTGCTCATATTCCAGTAGCTTTTTAAGTGATGCTGTAGTGCATTTGAGTGATAAGAACTGAATTGAACTGAAGTGAGCTGAACTGAACTGTAGCTTACACACATAAGCAGAATTCAGAATCGCCGAATCTGGTGAGCCTGTTAAATTTGCCCCCTCCGCTTCTAAAATCGTTTAGACGCTTCGTCTAACAGCTTGTTGAAGAAAGTATTCGTAGATTGATGAGAAAGAGATGTCTATAATTCTATAGAGTTCAATATCTTGTTTACATCGAGACTCTCAAATGCGAAAGTAAAAGGGAAACGGAGACCATGCTGGCGGGCAGACACCGATCCCAGATCTCTTTATGGCATTATTGAGATTGGCTGAAAAGCCTTCTAGCACACTAATTAACTCTACGGTTTTCAGCTCATGTGTGACATCATGCACATAATAAAAAAAACCCAGAGGAGAACTATTATAAGAGCTTCAAGAGGAATCCAAAAATTGTGCTAGTGAATAGTTTGGGCTCTATCCTAAAAACTTTTAAGCTTTCAATCGTATTCTTTTCCGTTGGAATAATGTTTTTAAGAACATTGAAACTCAAAATCTCTGAAACGTAGCAATAAATGATTTGTGGACAAGGCAAGACACAAACTTTATCTAGGCCTAAGAATTTTATGCATACGAGTTAAAAAGAACGCTTTTTCTTATAAGAACAAAGTTTATAAGAATTTTAAGGCTCAAAATCGTAGAAATTTAAGAATAATTTTAGGCATGCAAGGCTCAAGCTTCTGATAGGCTTAGAAATGTTGCATATTCTATACATGTTACTGCATTCAGATTAACTTCTGTATTGTCGATATTATATTTATCGTTCCGTTCTACTCTTTCTTTGTTCTATGATGAAGTAATGCATGCATCAGCAAAGATTTGAATGTAACCCTTGTTTTTCTAGCAAATTCACAACAATGGTGCTTAGGAGTAATATAAGAATAATCCTATATTCAAATCGAGAAAAGTTTCAATATGTTAAAGTCTAGAAGAAGATAAGATATTCTTACAAAAAGAGTGCATTGCCTTTTTATGAACTTTGCACTATCGATGGAATGAATATTTAATACTATGCTCTGCTCTTGCTTTGTATCATGAAGAAGTAAGACATTATACAGGATTTGATTATTTTCCTGGATTTTCAGGCTAAGTTACACGTTTGTACGGCGCCCCACAACTGTCACTTCAATGCACAAAATTTTATCACGACAACAAAATAAAACTCACAACACAATAGCCAAATTTCACGGCAAAACACAAAATTTTTGTTTTTGTTGGCCCCTCAGCTATCACGTCAATAAACAGTAAAAGTAAGGTGGCCAGGGGTGATTTCTCGAGGGCTCGAGGGGTTGGAGCCCTCCTTGTTACAACTTTTGCTAATGTTGGAGGGCTCTGCCCCCAAAAATTCTGGCTTGATCTTGATTTTCAAAGTATATTGACCTTTTCCTAATTCCGTATTGTTTTACTATGATGAGTTTCCTCACTGCTATATAGCTAACTCTATGTTATATTATAAGTAACTAGATTATCATGGCTCCATCTGTGAAGATATGGGCATGATTGCATCTAGACCACACCTTTCTTAGACTTCGCACCTAGAGCCCCCCTTGTAAAAATTGCATACCCAATATGTAAATCAAAACTCCCTTATTATTCCCTGACCTTTCTCTAACTAGTAGTCAAAAACATCCATATTTACAAGAAGAAGTAAAGACAATGGAGCCTAATAGATCGATAGTGCACATATGCCTGCTATTTTACAATGCTAAATGATAAAGTTCACATTTGCTGACAACAATTAAAGGATTGACTTTGCGAACAACCAGGGATGTGCCGACTGGGGGCGTCTCGCAAGAAAGTTGGTCAAAAGGCAGCCACGCTGCAAGAGAGTTGGCAACAATATTTTCTGTGACCTTTTCTTTCCTTTTTTTAATAACAATAGTTGGTGAATTGGTCAAAGCGCCCCCCCCCCAACAGATGGTGTCTCGGCACATTACTGCAAACAGCCATGCCAATAGTTAATGAAAATGGTATGCTGACTAAATTATCTGTTTTCACTGACTTTTCCGTAGCTTGGATAAACATTACAGAAAATTCCCTGACTATTTTCCAGGTTTTCCAGGCTCAGTATGAACCCTGCCCATCATACTTTTACTGTTTATTGGCGTTTATATATATATATATATATATATATATATATATATATATATATATATATATATATATATATATATATATATATATATATATATATATATATATATATCAATAAAGAAAAATTACAATACAAATTACAATACTTACAAAATAAACATTACAATACTACTAGAACGATACCCCGGGGAGCAAGCGACTATGACTACCCCGGGGCCTTTGAAAATACAAAATTAAATACTACAGCCGGTCTCAGCTCAGATGCCACAAAATATCTCTGTGAAACGAGAAAATTCTTCTCAAAATTATAATTTCTCAGACTCAAAATTATAGAGTTGGGCAATATGCTAACTAGGGGGGCCCAGACTTTTCACAGGCAATTGCGTGGCATCTGATTTATTGGCGTGGCAGCTGTGGGCCCCCGTTCTTTTGGTACTTCAGAATAATGTAAAAATAATTTTAGGCCCAGAACCATAAGAATATAAGATATTCAGGGTCAGCAAGAAATTAGGCATTACTCTTGAAAAGGGCATAGTATTTACATTTCTATCACACTGTTCATCTGAATGCTCATCCTATGCTTTAGTTACGTAATTCTAAGAGAGTTTCATTTCCGACTTTCATTCAACCAATTCCTAGTTGTGGCCATATATGGATATAGAGAGGTTTTCAACCTTTTCCAAAACCAGAAACTAGCAACAAATCTCCAATACTAAAGCTCTTCATCAGATGTTGCCCCGCCCCTATGTCGCACAGTAGCTTTTCTCAAGAAGCACGGGAAAATCCCTAGCATTCTTAACGGACAACAAAGAATGCTTTTGAAGATCATATGTCATTTGTCTTAGAGTACTTCAGCTCTTCAACATACAATGCTCTCTGAAGCGCTGTGTTCTGAAGGCTACGGACTCTATTGTAACGGAGTCACTGGAGCAAACGAATGCGTTGTTTCTATTTTAGAGCAGCTGAATCATACACTTCTTTAGGATGGAGCCTTTCGAAGTAAACAATACGTATAAGATTAAACCAGTAAACAAAAACAAGCTGCCAATTGCACTTCCCTTATTAGCATAGGCTTGGGTTTCACAAAGTTTTACCCACGGAAATTACTGGGTTTCATGGATCTTACAGATACACTCTTCGTTATAGGAACACCTATTTTTTTCCGAGTCTCAATAATCGTGAATTATCTAATTTTGAGTCTAATTCTTAACTTATTTTTAAATACCAAAGTGTAACTTCACAAAGAATTTAAGAGATATGTACCAATCTTTGTTAATGCTTTACTGCATCATAAAACTAGGCAAGAGTTTACATTTTGTATCGATAATGAAAAGTACATCTGAAAAAAGTATTACAACTAGAAAACAAAAATTTCTCACTACTTAATGAGGCTTGAGCCTCGCATTATTCTTAATCAATCTTGAATTTCATTGATTTTGAGCCTCAATTTTCTTATGAACTTTATTCTTATGATGAGAAGACTGTACATCGTATGGCAGACTCCCTAACTAGCAGAATGACATCATTTCTAGAAGCTGTTTGAGAAAACTCAACAAAAACACTCAATTTCAAGGAATCAACTAACCGATCTTCACATGTGCATGTCGGTATATTGATATATTTTATTAGAAACGGCATGCAGAAAAGCAAGTGAGACACGAGCTTCAACTTGTCACTTCATTATACAGGCATCATTGATGTATTTGGTGTATACACGAGTGTTTGGCACTACCACGACAAGAGGATGGAAACAGGTCAAAATTAGCACCAATCTGATAATGGTTTTGGCGCGAAAAGCGAAAGTGTTGTCGGCTGCAGGGTCATTTTTCTCGAAGTGGGTTATACGTTTTTTTATAAAAGAAATCCTTTTCAGCCAGTGCTGAAATTTTCTCAACTTTTTCACGATTCCAGTATCAAAACTTTCTTAAGACTTTCTTAGCAAAGTTTGAGTTCCATTCTTTTGCGCATGCACATTAATGAAAGGTGAAAGAGCTCCATGTGCACTGGAAATGATGATTAGCCTACTAAATAACAGGAGTTGAACTCTTAGAGGGTAGCCAACGTCATATGCATACCATTTTGTACACAGATAAATCGAGTATGAAATACATAGACACTAAAACTCTCTTAAGTCTAAAAATTCCAATGCTGTACTTTTTTAACTTTTTGAGCAGCTGAGCATTAGTTTCTTATAAACCACTCTCTGATAAAGAAAACAACGTGCAATCTAGATACCTGTAGGCAGTACAGTTCATCTAGAAACATTTCTGGATTTGTATGAAAACTTTTAAAGGAATAGAAAAGGAAGTATGGAAAAGGCAAAGGTAATCTCATATCTGAACTGAAGAAATAATTCTTTTAGCAAGCCAGTTTACTGTAAAGCATTATAAATCCCCTCCAGCAGACTGGTACTGCTACATTTGCAAGAGGACAGAATGATCAAATGTATTTTCCAAACAGGGTTTCATTTTATTTTCATTTCATTTCATAAATTTATTTACTGTTGGTAGACTAAAGTAGCTTTATAAAGTAATTAAAACCAACATACGAGAACCCCAAAACAAATCAATGGACTTAATTGACATAGAAAAATAAATTGAAGTAAAATAAATTAAAATAAGTATACTAATGACTAGTTTCTGCAGATGCTGCACGTGCAATAAGTGCCATTCCAGGATTTGATTGTTTGTTTGAGTATGACTAAGCTCTTTTAGAACAAGCATTTATAGAACAAGTGCAAGGTGTTCTTGTTCTAAATATCTCAGCTCCAAAAGGGATGTCCCCAAAATTTATTGACCTAATAAATTCTCAAAGAGAAAAGCATCAGCGTACCAACATTTGATCCACTGCAAGTGTACTCCTGGTTCACTTGCGCTTGAGCTATGCCCATGGTTGGATTTTTGGCACCACGCCCTAAAATTATGGCGCAATTTTATTGCCACACCCATTTCAAAAATCTTGATTGAGATCCCTCACCCCAGTCGTAGCATTTTCTCATAGAATTTGGACCAATTAGAAAATTGATCTTGTCGGGAATTGGGGGGAAGCACCCCTCAGTCCCCCCGTGGCTCCTCCACTAGCTATGCCGGCACAACATTTGCTACATTTAGAACGAAAATGCTTTTATTCTATGAAATGATCACATTCACGCCATTCGATCAAGATTAGCTCCAAAGCATAACTTTGTTGCAACAGGTTTATGGCCTCATTACAGATGACGATCAACGTGATGAGGAACGTAATAACACTGCACCAGTGCTATCCTGGTCGAAGGACTATGGGTAACCTGTTTCCCTTGAAAAAATTCTTCAAAGGGAGCCAATGAGATGATTGTTTTTTAACATATTGCGGGGCTCAATCTTAAAATCTAAGTGAACATTAATTAAGGAGGCATGATTTTCAAGATCAGTGGTTTTAAACTAGGGTTCTACAGTCCGGTGGCTCCGCCAGAAGCTACACAAGTACTGTAGTCGCCAGTAACTTTGAGCTCTCCTGTGCAGATATGTAAACAGGGGTCCTCGAACCACTGTCAGGAACGCCCACGTGTACCTAAGGCAGGAAAGAAGGCTTCCTCTAAGAGCACATTTATGTATATGTATGTTCCTCCACAGGGGTAGACTTCGGTCTTCAAACTCTTCTCGAAGAGTAATGTTTAGTATATTAGTCCCATTGTCATACTCCTTCACAAGATAGGATAGATAGAAGGAGCTCAGTATGGAGAGCAATTTTTGCCTCTCCTGCCCCCTAGGGTAGGTGCCCTTGGGCACTGGAATGTATCCTTGGGGCTCGCTCGAACAGCAAAGGTTGAAAACCACTGCACTTGCTCCTCCTCAGAATTTTCATAGCTACGGCTCTGCCTGTACGGATCTGGAACTGTGCCAGTTTAGTTTCTGACAAATACAAGTTTCTAATGATTATTTTGAAAACAGCATGATTATTTTCGGAAACTAATATGAAGAAACTTTCTGGAAGCATTTCAATCTAGCTACAAAAGCTTTGTTCGCCTCCTGAACCTAGTATATCTACCTTCATACGTACAAGCAGGGAAGTAGAATGGGGGTGTGGGAATGAAACACCCCCAGATTTTGCAACTACAGAAAATTCAGGTAAAAGTGGATAATAACATCGTCAAAATCAGGTAATTTTTTAGAGTTGAAGGCTACAGAATACTTGTACAACAGTTGAAAGAAGGTACAGTTAAAGGAAGTATTTTACTGTAGTTGCAAAATCTCAAAACAGCATTTTCCAGCCATCTGAGAACCTTTGTTTAAAAATTTTGTTTTCGGGCCCAACCTTGGTGGACCCTATAGTAGACTCTGGATGCGAAAGAATGCTTAACACACTTTCTGTAAATTCTGCTTAAGACTCAGGAACATTTATTTTGAATGCTTTTCCGGGCCCAAGCTTGGTGAGCCAAATAATAAACATTGGATAAGAGAGAATGGATATTGAAAGCTTTCGATAACCGTGTATGTGCTCCTACCCCTCCCACATGTAAATAGTTAATCAACACAGCCTTTAGAAATTGGGATAAATAGTGATCGATGGCAATATGACAGCTTACTAACCAGGTAATTTCAAATAAATTCAACCTTACACCCTCAAACCAAACAGTTCTCGCTACGTCCCTGCAGAAGTATACTTTTTCCTTGTATGTGCAATGCTGTGTTGAAAAATAAGAATGAAGATATTCGTACCACTTTTACTAGTGCAAGCCTAAGCAGCGATGTGTTTATTGGGGGCATAGGGTGGGAGTGTCACGCTCCTCCGAATGAACGAAATTATAAGAACGTTAGTCATGCTGCAGGAGATTTAGCATTACATTGATCTTAGTGCTTTCCATTGCCTTTTCCTCCTTTCGCCATAGGTGTTGGTCAAATGGCTAAAATACCCCCCTTGCTAAAGGAAAGTGTTTAGACATATCCCTGAGCCTAAGGCTGTTTTGCAACAGATTGAATCAGTTCAAAAGTGAAAGCAAATAAATTGAATACACACCCAAGACTCTATTAGCTAAAAACCAAGCTAGATGCAAAAGCTTGCATTAATTCTTTGATAAGATAAGACCTTGCCTGGACACTGCAAGAGTGAGAAATTTTTCTTCTGATTAATACAGTTGTTTGGTGGGGACAGGGGACATTGCGACTGGGGAATAGGGGCTGCAATCTCGTATCATAACATCTTTTTTAAATTTAGAACGTTATCGGAATTTCTAACGCCGAATACACAGTGAAAACAGGCAAGATAGCCATACAAATCTTCAAACCAATTGAACCTCACTTACAGAATACGATACTCTGCAAGACAATGAGTTATACCCTACAGCCTATAACACTTTAGGGACCTCTCATTATTTATGTCTCAGGTTGGGGCCGAAGAGAAATAGGTTGGGTAAATGGTTTTTCAGGCAGCTTTAAGGTTGGGTATACCATTTTTTGTCTTAAAAGGGTTGGTTAGTACACTTTTAATAGCTCTATATTGGTTGGATAAGTATCATTATTATAGTGGACAAGGCTGGGTAACAAAAATAATTACCCAAATAAACCTTTCTCTTCAGTTCCAACCTGAGGCATAAATAATGAACAGTTACTTACATCTTGCTTCAACCTTAATATGTGCAAGTGGGCGACACTTCATGACTTGTTTTGACAAGACGAAAAGAAAGCAAATGCACAGTGACTTAATGAAAATTTTGATCAATCATTTCCACTGTAAGTAAAAGTTGCATTTCAGGCAATATGACTAACCAAAAACTTTAAGAATTAACGGATTGGGAAAACTGAGAAATGAACCATGTAATTTTACTTTCTCCAACTAGGGTGTAAACATTGATTTTGCCGCTGTCTACTTGCCACTCTTTCTACTTTTTAGGTTTTATCGCATTTATTAAGCATGGAAAACTAGTTCCATGGCTGATAACATCATATTAACGCTGAAATTGTTATCCTGTGACGTTTTTACATATTCAAATTACATTACCACATACTTCTTTTATAAGAACACCTAAATTTTCGCTGAAGTCTCAATATTCTTAAATTTTTCTAGTTTTGAACCTAAGATCGTTCATAAATTATCAAAGGTATAACTTTACCTGAAACTCAAGGGATATATTTAAGTCTTTGTTGATGCTTTACTTTATCATAACGCAAAGCAAAACTGAAACAAAATAAATGTTTTATCGATAATGCAAAAGTGAATCTAGACGCAGTATTATAATTAGAGTACAGAAACCGTCTTGATGAAGCTTGAGCCTTGCATTATTCTTAAATTGTTCTTATATTTCAGCGCTCATGAGCCTTAATAAAAAAGTAGCTTGATAACAATGAATTGCTGTATAGAGATTGAAGAAGAGGATTTTGAAAAGTTATAACATTCTCAGAGGGGATGGGGCTCAAATGATAAAATGTGGACAATTGTCTACCATGCATACACTTGGTTATTATGTATGATGTACTATGTTTTACTAAATAAGGAAAAGGAAAAGCCATCCAAATTAGTAGAACAGATCTATGGATGTATAACAGAAGTATCAATTTAGTATCATTATCACCTCAGTTCTTGGGTTTCTGTGGTTTGGACAACCAAAAGGTGTTCTTCCTCACAGTTTTTCAGGGGGCTCAGCTCCCTGGTACCATCGCCCAGAAGTGGCTCTAGCCCCCAAGCCACCACGTAGACGGTACCTTTGATATATATGGTACGTATAATCTTGTGGAGGGGGTACGTAAGAAGTATAGGAGGTACGTATGAATATGTGGGGGAGGATGATTCGTAAGAATTATAGAGAAGAATGCAAACATCTACAAAAGAACTTGAAAACCGAGTTCATTTCATCCAGCTGCGCTACTGATTTTGAGTTCGCGTAGACTTTGTTCTTTGCTAATTACTTCCGCGTTAAAGTCATCCATAGTTTACATTTTAACAACACACGTTTTTTATAGCAGAAAATTTTATAAGAAAATGAAGCTCAAATGGCCAAAATCTTGAGAAAATCTTAAGACAATCACATTGTTTAATGTCTAAAACTAAGTGTTTTCGTTGGCCAAAAATCGATATTACATCATTATTGCATTCAAAATGTTAAAGATGGAATTCAAATTCGAGTATACATGATCAAGAAAGAAACTGTAACCCATTTTAGCCAGTTCATTTCTGTAAATGCTAAGCAAATTTCAAGAAAATCTCAGGCTCAATTTCGAGAGAAGTTAAGAAAATTGAGTCTCAGGCAAAAATGACAATTTTCTTATAAAAAAGAACATGTACTGCATTGCTCAATCCTGGGGCTTTGTATCACGCCCACTGTTGACAAGCAATTAGAGCTAGAGGTGTTTTTTCAAGGTTGGACGGATTCGGTGCCATTTTTGAAGCAATGTGCATGCGGGAATGAAACTGAAAGATTGGCGGTACCTATTAAATGTCGTTCTTTAATACTGTTAGTAAAAGGCTCTGTTATAATACCACTAAGTATCCGTGAATCAGCCATTTACTAGCCACGCGCTAAAGGTGTACTTGCGGGTGATAATTCCGCAATAGCGCGCGAGAGCACTGCATTTTAATTGAAAAAGATTTTAATGTGACCATTCTGCTACCGCCTTCTTTCCGCCACCTTTGTCGGTTGTGAACTTAGGGTATTTGAAATACTTTATACTAAATGATAGGCAGGAGACGCTCATTACCTGTTTCGAGCCAAATTAGATTAAATTCAGGGCCTGTATCTTCAGAAACCGGTATTTATTACTCAACAAGGCTATACAGTGAACATCATCAAACAGGGTTGTTAATCATGATGTACTTTTGCAGAACAGGAAAGTTGAACATTGTTCGTTGAAATGTTTTTCGCATTTGGCCAAGGCTTAACATCAAGCATGCTCGAATTTTATGGTACTTCTTGTCTGCAAGTGACTCTATTTTCTCTTTCTCACACAGGGCCGCCGAGAGAATTCTGAGGTCCAGGGGCAAAAGAGAAATACGAGGTTCCCTAAGAGCGAAGCGAGCAGCAAATTTTCAGGTTCTAGAAATTCACTTTGGAAAATTACAGCTGGTTTACTTTATGAGGCCACCCAGACCTTGAAGCATTGGGTGTTATGAGGCCTCTTGGAGCTTGTGACCCTGGGGCAATTTGCTCCCTGCCCCCCTCTAGGAAACCCCTGTCTCAAAACAGAGCTTAAAAGCTGCCAACATGCACAATTTATCAAGTGAAAGTACCTTATGAGAGAACTGGCACTAACATTCACTAAAATTTATAAACAACTAAGGAATAATGAAATATCTAAGCTTTATCAAGATTTCGATATTTTGCTTATTATCTGTTAATCTGTACTGTTCTTAGATTATTATGACTGATCATATTAACAAAGCTTTCTTTCATCAATTGTCAGTTGCATTTACACCTATTGTCGCTTAGAAGTATAAAACTGATCATAAACTCAAAATGAAACAATTTAAAACTATTTTGAGACTCTGCAATTAATTAAGTGCACAATATACCTTTTATAAGAATGAAGTGTAGGCTATAAGAATACTCAGGCTGAGAATCGTTGAAATTCGTTGAAGAATACTGGAAGACCCAAGCTTCATCAAAACTTAGAATTCTGTGCATTTGAGTTATAGCACAGTTTGTTGATGAACATCTACACTATCGATACAAAATTTAATAGTTTCTTTCTGTTTTTGATTGCTTAATGATGAAGTAAGACATCAACAAAGATTTGAACACACTCCTTTCATTTTAGGAGAAAGCTACACCTTTTAAATTTAAGAACATTTAAGAACTATCTTAGGCTTAAAGCCTGAAAAATTTTAAGAACATTGAGACTCAGCAGAAAGTTAGGTATCCTTACAAAAAAAGTGTTCATTCTGATAAACAAATGTGTAGAAGCTTGGTTCATTCAACAATCCACTGTTATTATTTATTACTAGATTAAATTTTATAAACCTTCATATGGATAGGTATGTGCTCAGTGGTGCAGTAGAAGAGAATAGCCGGGGAAAGCGCCCTAGCTGCAACTTGCAGGGGGCACCACCAAATGCAATCAGTGTAAGCTGTGGAGTGAAAGCATTAGAAATTCAAACACTATCAGGAGGAACTAGAGTTTTTTCTTCTCAGTGAATCATTCTAATGAACAAGTTAGATTCCCCGTCAACTCACAGCTTCTTACAAAAATCGATGTACCAAATGAGTCCGTCCCCCCTGTTCTCCCTACTAGTAACTAGTTTACTCCCACACCACTGGCTCTACTAGCAATCAGGCCAACGAGTTATTAAATGAATTTAAACGAAGTCAGCTTAGTAAAAATCAAAATCCCCAGTTTCGTTCATTTACTTATAACAATCAAATAATCTTGCGCGTACTTGAAAGATGAGATCTTGTCTTCAATTTCCATAGCCAGCAAAGGCAGCTGGAAGATGAGAGGCCAACCAAGGAAAAAGAAGTGATTAGGATAAGGAAGGTGATTATAACGAGTAATGCAACACATCTTCTAGCGAAGGGATGACATGAAAAAAATGTCAAAGGTCGATATGATGACGATGATGACTAAGTGGGGATAGAGAGGCAACTGCCACCTTAAGTTGATAACAATGCGTTTCGCCGAGATTCAGAATTAAGGTAGATGTTGATGACCTGTGGTAAATTGTCCAACCAGGGCCCTTCAGCGAAAAACTGGCTCAGTGGCTCAAGATAAAGTTCTGACTAGCAATTGTTTGGGGGTACCAGAGTGGATTGAGTGTAGCTAAATCAATCACCTCATTCAAACAACTGGGAAGTGACCTACAAAGCCAGCCCTGGGACCCTGTATGGATGCCACAGGGGAGAAAAAAATGCTGATAATAATTATAGTGGAGATGCTAGCCTGTGGTTGGACACCTCGTGGTGGTGCACGGGCACGGTAAAAGCTATTCCTCATCAAACAGAGGAAATTTGGGGGTAACTATCCAAACAGTTCCATAGTGAAACGGTTCAGGGGCCTTTTGAGGAGCCCTGTTGTGGTCCCATAGACTTGGAATCCTAATGGGGATCCTTAAGATATACCTTTCTTGTATATTTTGCTTTATTCTGTGTTAGAGCTAGCTTTAATTTATACATATGACTTTATTTAGATGTATATTGTAATCACTTTTTAAAATTTAACAGGGCAGTTTGTAACTCAGATTTCTGAAACTTTATCCTGTATGAAGAATTAAAAGTGAAATGAAATGAATGAATGGGCTGCTATCCCAACAAACATTGTGTACTATTGGGTGCCTACTAGAAGGGGGCTTTGAATAGTCGGGGGCTGGAAAGATCCCCAAAATCTTTTTAGCGAACGATTAGAAAAATGGGGAGGTTGCAAAATAACTAAAAATGCCACAGAAAAGGTGATGGCTTCTTGCCACAAATTTATATCCAAATAACATTGCCAAGTCCACAGAATGAAACAGCACTAAATAACATAACAGCTGCAATCAGCGATATTTTGATAATGATAGGTTTTACTTGATGCCAAAGTATTTCCTATAAATATTGCCTTGGATGAAATCTTATTTTTACAAATCAATATGCGGAAGGTTGGAATAAAAATGTCCTGGGTGGAATACTATTGAAAAATAAATTTGCGGGGGACGTCTATTAGCCAACCAAGAGTACCCATTTAATTCAAATTTAACATTCTCTAAAATCCCACAAAAAGCAAGTCACTATGGTTGCTGCACTCCTGGAGGTCTTCAGGGATGCAGCCCATACAATACCTACCCATACCTACCCAGCGATAGCAGGAGAGGACTAACAGTTAGGGCACACCTTACACTCTAAAGGATTAAAGAGGTGAAAGAAAAATGTAGTGATTGGTTTTATCAAAATGGTGATGATAATGACATTCCTTACAAGCACACAACCACGGGGAGTCCCAGGGTCTAGAGCGCTGCCCTGTTTAGTATAAAGATAAAAATGCCTGTTCTCAAGTATTATTACCTAGTAGTCCTTTAACATATGCAAAATCCTTCTGAAAATGCTCAGGTTTACAAACTATATGCTAGTATATATAAATATAAATATATATATTTATATATACATATATACATCTTAGGATAAATATAGTTATATATATATATATATATATATATATATATATATATATATATATATATATATATATATATATATATATATATATATATATATATATATATATA
>OLMO02000277.1:9804469-9859893 GCA_900291935.2 Cassiopea xamachana
CGACACATCCCTGCCGTGAGCAAAGGTCAGGTAATAATCTAAGGTGCAGTGATGACCAATTTGTGGCAGTTATGAAACAGACATTTGCTGTGACAACGTCAAGTTGTTCAGTGATGAATATCAATGTGAAATGGAGCATGAAGTTCAAAAAGTTCAAGATGTTGCATGTCACCATCAAAACACGCGTCGGGAAAAGTTGTGAAATGTAAGGACTTGGAAATTAAATCTTAAACGGGTGCGCCAATGGGGGGACAAGATTATACTATAGTATTGGAAAAAATGCACTGCAAGCCCATGCTGCTTCGTTTTCATTTAACATTTGCAAGTGAAAACGAGGTCAAAATTCTTAGCACACAGTAATATTTTGTACAGTGATGAAAATTCTTTAGATTATTACCTGGTAAAGACTGCATGCTCTGCCATGATGTAATCAAAAGAGTATTGAAAATTCCCTTTCTAGAACTAACTCCCACTGTGAAAATAAGAGCTCTTGTTGTGAATATATCTCGTCGGCAAAAATTCAGATCTCTGTGAAATTCGCAGATTTATCTTTTTTGTGAGTAGAACATTGCTTTCACCCTTCCACCCCATCCTGCCCAGAAAGAGGTTACAAGATGCTACTGTTCATCAACAAAGCCAAAAAATCGATACATCTTCAACATTTTTGCTAAATATGCGACGATTTCCCATGCAAAATGCTAAACTCAAATTTGAATTCTGTATCAAGTCAAATCTAACAATGAACTTCATTCGGCTTTAAGTCAAAGAAGACATCTGATACAGCAAATCAATGAGAAAAATATGAATGGTATAGAATATGTACACGAAATCATGGATCAGATAAACAAGGTTGCTACATGGATAACAAAAATGAGAGAAGAAAATAGTAAAGAAAGTAATTAAATCCATGCAATTATAATTCAGATAATATATGGAACTCCAGAAAAACCTCCGGCGTTGAGTGTAATCAAATTTTCACTTCCAGCGCAAAGATCTTGAAATACTTTCTCCAGCTCTAGCCAGTGATATAGCTGAGAAGTAACGCAGGATAGTGCTCTTATGCTTCTTAAAATAATTGATCTTCACCATTATGCAACCTACTGAAGCAAATACTGACATATTAGTTATAAATTTGTAACAAAAGCAATCTGTTGTAGCGTTATGTTTGCTTTATAGCTGTACCATACTTGCTAAAATTCTACGACGATACCACTGACTCTAGCTGATTTCAGATTTGAACAAGATGATATTGAAAAACTGTTCTACATGTTTGCTTCTCTGTCTTCGAGGTAGGCCTTGTTTCGATTGGATGATGTTGTTGACTTAAACAGTTTCTGATTGAGTTACTATGCAGTTACGCTGCTCTATTCAAAATATGCCTCATTAGACCAGTCATTGTTAATGTAGGGTATGGGGCTGGACTATACTTAACAAGGTCATCCAAAATTTTGGAGCTTCAATGGGGGGTTACTAAAGATGAAGTCACAACAAGGGTGCCATAAACAAACTTTAAGTTTTCTCCAAATATATCCATTCAGTCAAACTGCTTTTTCATTGCCTGTAAAGTTCTTCAGCTGTAAACAAGATACAAGTTATATAGAACAGTTTCAGTTTCACTGTCACTATCATCATTATTACTGTTTATTTGCAGCTGAAAGGAGATAATTACAGATGGATCCCATACAGGCACGCCGGAGAGGGGGGGAGGAGGGAGCAAGCGCCCCTCCTGTCTTTCTCTTAAGGGAGCAGGGGGGCAAAAGTACCCTTTTTAAAATGCAACAGAATCGTTTTTAGACATTGATATGATACAAAGGAGATCATATAAGGTATATTAGCAAACAAAACATTAATGGAAGAGAGAGCATTTCTATAATTCTGTAAAGTATAGATCCTGCTGTGAAATATGGAACGAAAATGTCTCAAAGAGGCACTTTGGGTCCCAATGAGGTGCCTATGTTAGGTGGTGTCCCATGCAAGTCAGTACTCTATTGCTCCTGTTAGCCCCCCTTGCCCCACTATTGTACCGGCCTGCCTGATCACATACAATGCTGCTGAACTGTGAGCAATTGCTCAGGAACATGGTAGTTTTCATATACGAAGATGGAGGTGCCTTGAAAAATTACAACTGCAGAATGGAGGGGTCATTAAAATTATCAGAGGGGAGATTGAGGGGCCATTAAAAAGTTTTGGTACTGATGAAAATATCTTACGGTCCCTTTCCCAACATTAATGATGACTGGTTCCTGAGTATAGTAATTCAAAATGAAGTAATCACATCTTGAAAATCTGGCGAGTAGCTGCAAACAGTGATTTATCTCATGGCTTAATAAAGGCAGCGTTTCCACAGGACCGGTTCTAAGTGGAACAGTGACTTTCCTGGTATGGATAGGCTTTGCGTTTCCACGGGACTGCTTGGAACGGTCCCATTTGGTACTGTTAATCGGTTCTCACCGGGACTGCTCTCGATTAAAGTCTCAAGTGAAACCGTATTCATGGAAACGGGTGGAACGGTTCTAAATGAGTCCGGATAGGAAGTAAACGAAGTCCGAGGAAAATTGATTGGCGAGCTTCTGCTTCTTCCATTATTTTCTTGCACACCTGCTTGGCAGTTGCCTCCTGCGCAGTGCCTGAGTAACAGTCCCAAATGGAAGCGGTTTCGTTGAAACGCAAGGCCTATCCGTACCAAATTGTTATGCTTTCAAATGGAACCGTCTCGTGGAAATGATGCCCAAATATTGTCAATATCAAACTGAAGTACATGATGAAGTGATGAGTAAACACCCCTTATGTCTTTTAGGGACACACTTCCCCTCTCCTCCAAAATAGCTGAAATCATTTACACTCAACGTGTTATCCCAGCAAGGATTGTGTGAATCAAAAAGCTGCAAAATGGAGTTAATTTTGTGGCAGGTTATCTTGAAATTTGTTGGCTTAAACTTATTATAAATCGGATGATGAATGCTGTTTCAGCATAAAAGAAATTTATAATTGCGATGGATCTTAGCAAACTGCTGGACGCATGCGCATTTATGACGGTTCATTTGGCTTTGATAAAAATGCATTGGTGGGAATTGAATTTGCAAAGTGTGTTGCTTTACGAATAATATTCCCATATTTGGTCACTTTAGTTTCGCTTGCTGTTCTTGGTCTCTATTGTTTGATGTTGATCCTTCCTTTTCGTACTCATCTTTAAGGTTTCTAGAAACAGCCCTTAGAGCATTCGAGAACATTAGGAAAGAAAGGATGCGAAACAGAAAGAACTGCTTTGATCGAAAATGATACCAAAAACTACGCAAGCCATTCCAGCTGTTGCATAAGATCGATAACAATAGTAACCACTTTTGATTTCACATCTGAAAGCATGGCTGAAACGCTATTCTTAATTGCTTCAGGTGTGTATGTAATACTGTACAGAAAGCAAGAACGTCCCATGCTTTGTAACGATGCTCCTGGTTTTGTTGCTGTCAATCTAAGTAATGATTAGTAATACGATCCTTGTTTTTTTATAAGAAACAAACTTTCTGGCTTCAGCCTGGATGTTTCTTGATATTACGTCAAAATCCAGTCTTCAATGTTTCTTAAATTGTTCTTAAACTCTTAAGATTTCCAATAACAGTAACAACTCAAACTAGGCAACTTTGATGCAAGAAAATGGATGTTCAAGTTTTGTGCGGCATGCAATAAATGTGGTTTCTATATTCTTGCTAATTTGATCAACATTTTCTTGTGAAAACAGTCTTTTCAGGTTATTAATTGAAGCTCAGCCTGTCTGTGTTTCTTAATTTTTGCCTAAATTCAGCCTCATATTTCTTTTCGATGTATTTCTTTAAAAATGTATATTGCAGATGATGTTTCGAGGAAATTTAACAACGCACTTTTTGTAAAAATATCTAATTTTACGCTGAGCCTCAATATTCTTAGATTCTTTTCCTCTTGAGCCTTAAATTATTCTTAAATTATTCGTTAGTACTAAAGGCATAACTTCGCTTGAAAATGAAAGGAATATATCCAAAACTTTGTTGATGTTTTACTTCTTAATAAAGCAAACAGAAAAGTGGATCAGAACAATAAAAACTTTATCGATAGTGCAAAAGTTAATCTACTGTTGTTTCATAACTTAAACACAGAAAAATTCTAAGTCTTAATAAAGCTTGAACCTTCCATTGTTCCTACATTATTCTTTATTTTCAGCGATGCTAAGCTTTAATATTCTTACAAGCTTTTACCCATAAAATGTGTGCAGTAGGGAATTGAAGCAAAGGGGTATCACACCCTGGGGATTAGAGCATACACTCTCCGATATTAATTCAATACCAAATGCAAGGTAAAATTCAGCAAAGGCTAACTGGTTTATTTCAGGCGACTAATTTATGGGAACTTCAATTGCTGGGGGATTGGGGAAACTTTTATTAGTTAATCAGTTGTGTGGGTTATCTAGAACGGGGGTCAAATATGAAATGCAAAGTAGGTGCATAATAGAGAGGACAACGGATGTTCAAGTATGTGTACATGTCATGTATGTATATAGGTATCAATGTGTGTACATGAGCTTGCATGCCTATATGTATATATCACACTAATTTGGCCAACTAGTCAGGATGTGCAAGGAACTGGTGGCGAATGCCCTTATTTGTACGTAGAAAGATCTCCGTGATATTTTTGGACAGTTACGCTCCCAGCAAATACATATAAATGTGCTAACTTTGGCCAATAAAGGCCTCATGACTATGATATAAATCATGTAAAAGATCTGAGGTATCAACTTCTTAGGGTTTCGTCAGTGAAACACCAAGGAATCTTCTACGGAATTTCACTGGTGGAAATGGACGCAAGGGAGTGTCGCAAGGAGAGGTGTGACTGGCAATCTCATTTCCAGTTTTGCTACATTCGGTTTCCCACGTTGCTGAAGCTTAATTTCTAAGTGATCTTGTTCTGAAGCTATGTTTGTTTCATTTTCATGGTTAATTTTCTATTGTTCTGTAGCATGTTTTTCAAATGTGGTCTAATCATGTTTGAATTAGCTTTTCCCATCCTCCTTTGCTTTGCGCACGCAGACATTCTACCAACACAGGCCACACCCTCAAATAGCAATGTAGATTACAGCCTTTAAATTTTGGCTTTGCTATAGAGCTTAGAGCCTTTCCCAACATCATTGGTGTAGAAATAAATTAATAGCTAGGGGGCTCTTCTCGTACATGCAGTTTTATAAGAAACTTAGAAGTTAGTCTGCCTAGCTAGGTAAGAAACTGAGAATATTGCTCATTAAACAACGTATGTTCAATACTTGTCTTGTCAGATTTATCTTGCTAGATAACAATTCCTCAACAGCTTTCTAAATCTAAAGTAGTCTTTTACCATAAAATAATAACTATTTAGTGCTTGACTTCCAAGACAATTACCGAGCAAGGGGACTGAGACCCCTCAAGTTACAGGTAAGGGGGCTGCACCTCCCACGCTCTCCTTCTCCTACACTGCTACCCGACGCTACATACTAAAAACATTCAGGTGAGATTGAACAGCCTTTGATTGAAAATAATAGCGAAATGCTTTTAGAAAATGATATAGAAATAGATCTGGCATAGCACTAAGGCAACAACAAGCAGCAAGAGGAGATAGATCAAGTCAGCGTTTCAAAAAGGATTAGCGAAAGGGGCCTTGCTAGCGGGCAACCATGGGCTAGTCAATGGGGCAATTTCATTGTCCGGTGGAGAACTTACATACTAGTTTGCATATTAAGAAATCCTCTGTGTGAAATCCCCCCTCCCCCCAAAGCCCCTCTTTTGACATTTCTACGAACTCTATCGACAAATAGCATTTTGTGTTTCTTACTAATTATTTTATTTAAAAAGTAAATTTACTGCAGTTGAGAAAATGAAGTACAAGATGAGACCTTTGAACAGCCAAAGGTGACCGTTCGAGAGAAGGGTAACAAAATAGCTTCAAAAGAGTTGTACCACGATAAGGAAATATCTCCATAGCTTAATTCATTATTAATGTTATAATTATAGGTCTTAGTAGTTGTTCCATGTGAAAGTGGAAGAAATAACTAGCAGTCTGAATAAGCTGCATGGAAAAGATGTCTGCATTTCACGTATATCTCAAAACAGCATTCTGATTTTTCCAGTCTTTAACGGAAAAATACGATTTTGACCCCCCCCCCCCACCCTTCCTATGCAACGGCTTGCCAGATTCGAGCTAATACCCTCTCTTTGTTACGTAACATTCTGGCTTGAGACTCTCCCACCCCCTCAACACCAATCTCTATCTATGTTCAAAATATGAATTGATGGAGTATAGCAAAAGATAATAGTTCAAAATAGCTGAAATTAAAGACTGATTAGGGATAGTGCAAGAATCAAGCTCGATAACGTATTCAATTCTTTGCTTATTTGATTATTTTTGAGATATTCGTCAAAAAGTGACGAAGTACAACTTTTGCAGCATCATCATCATCATTATCATTTCAATTTTTTACAGACGGTGGCCCATTCAGCTAAGCTGGTTTGCCAGGGACCGTCTATTTACAAAACAAAACCTAAAATCTTACAAAAAGTACATATTTTAAAAAGTCTACATTAAAAAGTGTATAAAACTAAATATATAAAACAACTATTTACAAATACGATTCAAAAGATGCCAGAGATGGTGCACGTTTAGCACCAGCTGAGAGACCATTCCACGACATTGCTCCTCTGAAAGAATATCCTTATTGCCCATTATTAGTTTTTTCAGTGACAACTATCATTGTTTCTTAGGGCTCAACAAGATTGTTGAAAATTTCGAATTAGAAATTGTCTAAGGTAATTTGGAGCAAGGTCATTGAAGGACTTATAAGTTACTAGTTTTAACTCATTTTCGTTAAGTTCGCTGATCGATCTTAGACTAAGGTTTGCTAATAGTGGTGTGGCAGGGATGTCGAATGCACTGTTATTTATTATTCTAACTGCTCTCTTCTGTAGCTTTTGGAGTCTGTTTATGTAAATTGTGCTACAACACCCCCCGACAGAGGAGCAATTTCTAAAATGTGGCTCTATTATGCTTATATACAAGTTCTTCAAGATGTTCTGTGGTAAAGATTGTTCTGCATGCTTCAATACTCCTAAGGCACGGGAGACCTTGCTCGAGATTGTATCCACGTGCGTTTTCCAAGTTAGATGCCTATCAATCTGAAGACCAAGATATTTTGTTTCTTTTACATTTTGAATATTTGTGTCACGTATTTTCAAATCTAATTCACCTAATATCTTCTGAAATTTTCATCCCATCTCTTGGGAATTAAATATGGAAACTACCGTTTGCCTTATCGTATGAAGTCCCCTACGCAATTTGCCCCCTTTGCCTTCCCCTCTCGGCGGATCTAACCATACGTACGAAAGGATACGAAGACTTAGTTTGGCACACATTTTAGTACCTGTCCTAACATGAGTGGGCGAGCTGGCATAGTGGATAGAGCGCATACCTCCCGTGCGGAATGTGTACGGTTCGATTCCGACTCCATACCCTGACTGAATGCTCGCTCACTGTTTACCCAGCAGCAAATGGGTACCCGGTGGCAGCGTTGAGGAGACAAAGGCGGCGAGGAAAGGAACTTGCCACCCTACCTCACATGCCGATGGTTCAGGATAAGTGTCCTCTCTAACAGGCACTCCCCTGCGTACGAAAGTATACGGGACTACCTCTACTAACATGAGTGCCAGACTTAGCTTTCGTATACTTTCTTACGTAGAGAAGATACTTGTTAGCTATGACAACTGTGCAGAGCCCCATTTGGCCATACGCTAGTGTGACCAAAAGAAATCTACCGTACAAGCTGTAGTAGGCTTGGGGTATATCTATTTTTTGCAGCCATAGAGGGGGTTTAATATAAACGGGGCTTAAGAAGATGGGCTTGTTACTAACTCAAGCTAAAAATATAATGTATTTTATGCATTTCTTCGGTCTTATTTCTATGGAAAAACTTCAACAGTAACTTCTAAAGTTCATTATCACTAGTCAAGTATAATTTCCGCATCTTCATAAGAATCATCAGGGTCAATTGATAATCTTGGGACACCTCCGAAATAATCAATATTCTCTAGACTTATAGAAGCACAACTAACTCTTTACATAAGCCACAGTTAATACACATGATCTTATCCGACAACATTATCCATGCCTTGCGAGCCAATCCAATCAACTGCATTCTTGAAATAATGCAATAAAAGTGGGGGGGGGGGGTATTTTCAAGGGCTTGTAAGAGAGGGGACTTATTTCAAATTTTGTCTCAAAAAGGGGACTTACTGACTTACTAGAATTGGGGGCTTAACAGATCATTTAAGGTATTTGCCAGAGTGTGCATTCAAAGAGCTTAGAACCCACGGTGGCGCATATGGTATTCAAAAACAGTAAGGAAAAGTTAAATGGACATGGTTACCACCATGCTATAAAGATGAAACATTAGATAAAATGAAAGGGAAACGCATTCAATTCTGAAGAGCTAAAAAGGAAAGATTTTCGGTGATTAGTTGGCTATACATACCCAGATATGAAATTCGGGGCTCTTTTGCAAATATTTCACATGCAGCAGGAAAATTCGAGGAACCACTAGCAACTGCGTCTTGAAAAAGTAGGTACTGCTCTTTCTTTAGAGGTAACTAATAATAAATTTTCCATTTATTTTAATGATTACCTAGAAACCCATGCATAATATAGCAGGTGAATTAATTTGCTGTTGAATTTTACAGTAACATATACTTGCATTTCACCTAAACTAATTCAATGCAACAGAAAAATGGGACCTGTACTCTTGGTCTTGCGTGTTTTGGCAAGCGCATCTGTTCAGTGTACTAAACCTGGGCCCCGGTTAAAAAGTGCATTGGAGAGTTGCGCCTTCTTTTCAGGGGTCTCACCCAATTCCTTGGCGACTCAGCTTGATTACGTTGTATCAAGAAGCATTAGCTCATGAAGTGCACGAAACCACCTGTATCAAAGCTACCAGTCCGCTTTCTTGTCCCATGTGCACTTAAGTGGGAATAAACCGTGGAACTCGGTTGGAATACTTGCAGGCAGTAGTGTCGGCCTAGAATCTTACGAAGGGGAGCTCCTTGAGAAAAAATTGCGGACCACACCCACAAATATTGCAGCTGACCACACCCCACATTGCAAACCTAGCTCAAGGCCTAGTATTACAAGTTTCTAAATTTTTGGCCACAATTTAGTTCTTAGAGATTCTCAATTTAGCGAACTAAATTGCTATGAAGGCGTACACAAAACGTGAATGTAGCAAACTATTTGTCCTACAACAAAAGAAATGCGTCAGTGCGAGCTAAAATCTACAGCGATGCCATATTCGTATTTTTTGACACCTCTGCGTTTAACCAGGTAGCGATTTCCATGTGCAATTTGATAAAGTTTCTTAGCTTTTTCCTTGTAGTTCTAAACGTTTCTTAAATTGTAGGCTGTCTAGTACTAGGTTCATTATAAGGTAGTTTGTTATAAAAAGCGTGTAGTTGAAGCACACAGCGATTCTCAATCCAACTACTCTCTGCTGAGGATTTGCATTAATTATGCCATTGCGTAGGGATGAACAATGCTCTTAAACTCGCTGAAGGTAAGTTACTTTCCTCGTTGCATAAATTTTGTTAAATAATGATACTATAATGATAATACACGTTTTTTTTATAAGAAAATCATTATTTTGCTTGAGCCTCGATTTTCTTAACTTTTTCCGAAATTGAGCCTCAGATTTTCTTAAAGTTTTCTTAACTTTTGCTGACATAAACTGGCTAGAGTGGTTTACACTTTCGTTAATACTATTGTATACTTGAATTTGAATTCCATCTGTAACATTTTGAATGCAATAACGACGAAATTTCCGAATTTTGGCCTATAAAAACACTTAAGTTTGGAATTTGAGCCTCGTGATTTTCTTACGATTTTCTTAAGATTTTGACGATTTGAGCCTCATTTTCTTATAAACTTTTCTCTTATAAAAAAAAACGTGTATTTAACCAGATACATCATATCAGTTTATCTAACTGTATTTCATGAGACCTGCACAAAGTAATAAGGAATTTTATGTTATGGATAGAGTGTACAAAACCTAAAAGTAAAACCTACATAACAATCGGTGTAAATTAAGTGGCAACAAATGAGAATTGTGTTAATAATAAAACGATCTGTGTCCCTGAGCAAATTTTTTCAGATACCTAGAATTAGGTCCAATTTCTTACAAAATAATTTATAGTTAATTTCAGTTCTTAGACGTAATAGGAGTTAATTGTAGGCCATGACACCATTACAAAGGAAGCCCTTCTGGTGCTCTCAAGTTTAATTTTAGGAACTCTCAAAATTATATTTTTGCTATGAGTTTATTTTTTGTGAGAGTATTCCAACGTTGGCAAGTGTTCCAATAGGCATTTGCTCACTGTCATGTAGATCTTCATTTGGAGGATTTTGCTGATTGGTGGTAAGTCTTCGCCTGTTAGTTTACCAATATGAGAGTCAAATAAAGATATTGAGGATTTTAGATAGGGTTGATGATAGAAGTTTGTGAGGGAACAGTAAGTAATGGTTGGGACTATTAGCGCTGGGTAGCGATTTTCAGCATCACTAAATCAATAACAAAAGGCCTATATAGTGAGAATGTCAGTTAGTGGTGCAAAAGTCTTCTATACAAAATGTGATGCTCTCAGTAGAAAACATGTTTTAATCTAGGATACTGAATCAGCACACTTTAGTGGTTATTAATAAGCAGGAATTCCATTAGAAAATGAACAAAGAAAAGAAAATGCAGTAAAATCTCACCTGAATTTTTAAGAAACAATGCTCTATGAACTCAATAAGACAAAAATCTATTCAAGCAATGACTATGACTTATCAATGCAAAGCAAAAAACTAACTCTAAATAACAATCCCATGTCAAACAAGTGTAAACGCAATATCAGTGTTGGTGCCAGGGGTGGGTCATGGGGCTACAGCTTCCCCCCACATTGGAGCATGCTATTCCCCCTCTGTTGGAAGGTGAAAAGCTATTTTTTTAGAGATTTTTCCATTAATATTACCCTGCCAACCCTATTCTAGCTTCCTCATTGGAAGAGTTGGACCACCATCAGAAAATTACTGGTGCCAGCCCTACTCAATATCTCATTCTTTGCAATAAGGTAAGGTGCTTTAAACATCCATGAAATAGGAAAAGTCTTGCATTGTTCTTTGCCCAAAGAAAGTACCAGTGAGCAGCACCATTATTATGAGTGAGGAGCTAAAAAGCCTGTTGAGCCCAATGAAAATCGTCCACATAACCCTAACTTCATGCCTAATTCTAAAGTAGATACTACTTCCCAGCAGCAGAGCTACAGGGGGAACTGAGGGGATTTTTCTTGAGGGTCAATTTTCTAATATGTCCAAATTCAATTAAAAATATTAGGAGTAGGGTGAGAGACATCTAGAAGGACTTAAATGCTTTTTATATCATTGTATTGCTCTTTATCAAAATTTCACTACATTTCCAATTACACTCCATTGTACTGAAAAGTATGATAGTCACTTCATTGCAGCAGAATGGGTGTGGGTGCATACTAGAAGGGTGTGGTAATTAAATTGCATGAGCCACTAAAATTCCCCAACCTGTAGTGGCTCAAGCGAACACTGCCCTATGCTAAAGCCAGCACGAACTGGCCTATACAAATCACAATACACATCATGAATCACAATCTAAAAACTAAAATCATATAAAAACATATATTACAAAGCTAAAATATTTAATATAATAAGGAAATAAATAAAACATTAAATATACATATGTTTGGAAAAAAATGACTTCACATAATAATAATAATTAAACTTCACTCTTTCTGAAAAATAACTGTATGAAGGGCAAACTGGGTGTTCTGTATAGACACAAAAAACAAATGTTAGAAGTACAGCAGCGATAATTGATACAAGGAAAACAAGCAGCATCTGCTTACTTGTGAAAGAAATCTCTCTTTGTGTTGTGCTTTCCATCTCATTAAAATTAGACTCGCTAAGCTCATCTTCACCAACTGCTTTATCTTTGGCTTGAGAAGAATCATCGCTACCCTGTTATGTTCAAGTGTAAAACACAGTAAATGAAAAGAAAGTATCTTGAAAAAGATACTAAATACATTAACATTTGAAAGATACCAAATACAATTAAAATTTAAAAGATTTTTTAGTTACCAATTAGATGTTTCTAGTTACAAATTAGATCCTCAAAAAGAGTTGTAAATATCACACTACACTGTGAGAAGCCATTTGTCAGATGCTTGAAGTCAATCAGTATGTTATATTCAGCTACTGGTCACTATCTTCATCAGCCATTTTGTGAGTACTGTATTTACTCAATTCTAAGCCATGACTTTTTAAAAATTATTATTGGTATAACTATTTTATTACTATTATATATTTTTTCTTGTTATTTAACTTAATATTTATTTTTCCCCTTTAAGTTTTCAATGGAGGGGGGCCTCTCTCAATTAATTTAATTACTAGAGAGGACCTCCTTAGCCAAATATGTCTAAACATTATCTAATTAGAGATATTTATATGTATTTGTCAATTTGTCAGTTGAATGACTTATAATTGCTTGTTGGCAAATCCTACTGCATTTACAGATGAGGGTGGCTTATGAACAAGGATGGTTTATAAACAAGGTGGGCTTAAATTGCTTTTTAAAACATTGGAGTATCATGATGCCTTAATGCATCCAAAAAGAGTACAAAATGCTCATAAAAACTCTTGAGTGCATTTGCATGCTCCATTTCCTCTTATGTTAAATTAAATCACATGTTCTACAATATTCAACAGGTTTTCTTCTCTCTACTTTCCAACATTTTACAAATTGATGCTGGTGCCTATTTCTAATGTCTATTTTAAAACCTAAGCAGTTGATGAGCATCTAGTAGGGAGCAAAGTTGACAACAAGATTTTTTATTGAGTCTTGTATCTTTTGTGTCAAACCAGGCATAAGTATGTTTTCTAGGTGTAGATTACAAGTGATGGCAACCTACATTTTTCTGAGCCAAATTACAAAGGCAGCTCAAAATCTAGTAAATGTGGTATCTGATTTCTCTTAGGTAACTTATAGCAATGCGAGGATGGCTGGAAAAAGTGGTAGGTTGGAGAAAATTAAAAATGAATGCTATACATAGACAGAGGAAATGTGGGCACAGGAGGCATATGCTCCTAAACATTTCACAACATTTCCAACAAAGTGCCCCCTTTGAAGCTTACATCCCTTTCTTTGTAAGGGTGCCTATAAATGAATGTATCCCCACTTTCTGAATTCTTCCTTTGTCCCCTATACCTTTTTTTAACAAAGAAGTTATCTTTAACTTCATTAGAAAAAAAGACAATTATTTCAGCATAATAAAAAATAGATTTATTGAAAAACAAATACAAGCAATTTCTTTGATACTTCCCTGATTGTGTTCAGATTTAGTTGAACTCTCGTTGTTCCCCTGTATTTTAGATGAAATATATTTCCATGATTTTTGCTATAATTAATTGACTTCTCTGATTTGGGAGACACTCTAAAGAAGCCAGTCAAGGGGACCATGAGTAATAGAAATGTGGTAAAGCAGAAACTTCCTTTCATAAAAAAATGTTGATAATATTGGGTAAATTTTAAAAATGGAATTTTATTTACTCTTTCTAAATAGAAAACACTCTTAAACAAAACAATAATCCACAGTACAATTTGTTAAAGCATCAAACTGTTCTTATTCCCAGTAACAGCACAACATATGCAATACATTATGACCTCATTCTGAAGGCAACCATGTTATCTTGGTCAGAGTAATTTTCATGTCTTAGAAAATAGTCAGAAATTTTGCATATTGTTATGGCTTCATTATGGTTTTGTAGAGATATAAAAATAACACCATTACAATAAAATCCTAACTGAAACTAACCTGTAATTCTTTTTCCTTATCATTGAGCTCTTCATCTTCAAATCTAACTTTTTTCAAAATAGGTTTCAGTTGTTCACTGGATGACACAGGCTCTTCCAATTTCTTGACTGCATCAGAATACTGTAGCTTCCCCATCTCAGCATAAATCATTGTAAACAAATCCAAACTCTTAATAGTTACTGGGTGATCCTCGCCATAAACTTTGCGCCTAAGCTGTGTTGCTTTTCCACAATACTCAAGTGCTAATTGGATATTTTTCTTGATCAAACATTCATGGGACAGTTTTTCATATTCATTTGCCTTCATGGCATCTCCTTCTGTTGCACTTTCATCCATTGTTTTGTAATCATAGTCTTCGCCTCCTTGAGAGCCAATAAGAGCTGTTTCATAATACAATTTTGCTGCTTGCATAAACTGTACGGCTTTGGGAAAGTCTTCAAATTTTGCATATATGCTTGCAATATTCTGCAAACAGCTTGGCAGCATTGCAAATGTTGTTGATTGTTGAATGCCTTTTATGCAGCCAAGAAAGCAAAGCAAGGCATGTTTATAACTCTTCTTCATTTTGAATTTCATTGCTTTTTCATAAAGCTGTGCCCTCTCCTGGTCTGTCAATTCTTTACTACTATCCACAATGAGGCTTTCTTTGTCATCATTTTCTTCCTCTTCCGCCATGCCTTCCTCTTCCCTTATGCTTTCCTCTTCCTTCTGTTCTTCCTCTACCTGTTCATGATTTATGGTGTTTTCATCTGTACCACTGTTATCTTCTCCCACGGCCTTTTCTCTCAAACTGGAATGTTTAGTACCAGAAACTTCATCGCCCAAACTGTCAATCAACTCCATAGCAATATATGAACCATATATGCAAATAACTCTAAGATCACGCAAGTCTTGTGTAATTTTTGTTGATAGTAGCGGCCATATACCTTCCTTTCAAATGCTTCACTAACAGAGTCTAACGTTTTTATCAAACTGTCCTTTTGGAAACATGTGGTGTTTTACAATCCACCTCCATTCTTCCTTCAAAACTAATGGATAATTAGCCATGCAAGGCAAGTACAACAAAAACAAGCCCAAGACCTCGTTACACGAACGAGGTCTTCGGAAAAGGACTGATCTCATGTTATTCTCAAGTGCCAAATAAACGGGGGATCTAAAGAAACAGGGGGTGGGAACGAATTCCGAAATGTACTAAACGGGGGTCAAAATAAATGGAGGGGGTCGGAATTTGAGAAACGACTTTACATGATTATACAAGGACGGAAAGAACAAAAACAAGTTGTCATAAAGCACAAGACTAAAATATACACAAAGCACTCTATTTTGATATGAACATTTGGAGTAAATAGTACCTACAAAGAAAAGAAATAAAACTGCGAATTTGTAAAATAAGCCAATTTCCTTAGAATTAATAAACGAAGGGGGGTCCTAATAAGGTCCGGTAGGTTGGAAAAAAATCGATAAAATAATAAGCAGGGGGACGTTTATTTGGCACCTGAAAGAGTAAATGGGCAAGAGTAAATGGGCAGGATTCAAGAGCGGTGCAGCAACACCCGAGCTGGTAATTTAATTTTTGCAACATTTTCTAATTCTTCCCACATAATGCAAAGTTGAAGGAAATACAGATATATCCGTAGGTCAATATGTAATGCATGTATTAGATTACCATATTTATTGTAATACCAATCATTGTACCTCTTTATACTGTTAGATGTACTGTGTCGTTACTTGTGAATTATTGAATAGAATGATTAACATGTGATTAGAGTTGGAGTTCAGTTGGCTATCAGACATAGAGAAGTAAACACGCGTTGTATTTATGCGAGTTTAACTGTTACAAATATACCGTCAGTCTGGGTAACTTCGAACACCTCACATCTAATGCACTTATCCATTGAACTATATATAGTTCAATGCATTCATCTAATGAAATAATTGCACTTTTGCGAGTTGCACAGGCCAGTCAAAGCATATAGATAATTACAAACATAAAATAGCAATATGTATGAAATATTTTCTAGACTTCAACAAGTATCAGAAATTTTTCAAAAATAGTTTGGTCATATTTTTCAAGAGCCTCTTGTTCAAATTTGTGGTAGCAAGGCTGCATATGGCCTTAAAATTTCTCATCATTAAGACATCAATGTTCAGCATAGTTTGTTTTAGAGCCATGCTGCGTAATCAAACTGAGGAATTTCATTGCCTATTTCCTCATTTTTATTTGAATGATGCCCGGAAACAAGAATGTGATGAGTAAGAGGGACTATGGAACTAGTAGCCCTGCATTACTGAAGGAAGCTAAACAGACTTGCAGAGCAGGCATTTCAATTAGAAAGGCAGCTGTAAAGTATAAGATGAAGAGGTTAACCCTTGGAGACCATTTGAAACATAAACGAGGATGCATAGGAGCAGCTAAAGAGTTGTCAGCCAATGAAGGTAAATGCTTAGCAGAAACAATTGATGCAGTTGGTGAATGGGGATTTCCTCTTGGAAGGCTGGAAATTAAGGCTCTCGTCCAGAACATTTTGAATAGAAAAGGGATCAAGTTAAAGAAATTTAAAGACAACACCCCAGGCAATGACTGGCTAAAGAATTTTATATAGAGGAATAAGTTGTTGGCAAGACTGTCCTCAAATATCAAACGAGCTTGAGCCTCAGTGGATAAAGCAGCAATTGAAGAATTTTTCGAAGAGTTGCAAGAAACAGTGCAGGGTGTCTCCCTTCCCAGTTCCAATATTTTAAATGATGATGAAACAAACTTGAGTGATGACCCTGGTAAAAAGTGTGTGATCGTCAGAAGAGGCAGAAGTCGTGTAGAGAATGTTAGAGAGCACAGTAAGACATATCCATCATGTGGTGCGGATCTGCTGCTGGCTCATTGCAGCCAATAATGGTTTTACATCGAGCTGCAAGCAAGTATGAAGGCTAGACAACAGGGAGCCCAAAGGGCCCAGTATATGACTACATCTAGAAAGCGTGGTTTGATGAAAGACTATTCACAGTTCGGTTTAGAAAATGTTTTATCCCTGCAGTAGCTGATTGAGTAAACTGCTACTAGGAGATAATCTTGCATCGCACTTTAGTCCAGATGATATAAAAATGGCTCATGAGCATGCTATGCTCTTTACAATGTTGCCACCTAATGCTACATACGTCATGCAGGGGCTAGATGTGTCTGTGTTTGGTCCTTTGAATAGGAAGTAGAGGAAAGTACTACAGGATTGGAATTTACAATCAAGGAGAAGGGGCCCATTTTCAAAAGAGCACTTTCCAATGATAATTTATAGGCTAGATAATGAGATAAGAGAAACAATTTCTCGAATATGATCTCAGGCTTTAGAGCTACAGGGCTTTGTCCAATGGACCAAGAACAGCCCATAAGTACGTTATCTTCAAGCAATTTGGAAGATGATACAAGTGAAACATTTTCAGATCGTCAACTCTTCTATAATAGAACTGCTCCAAGAAAACCGAGAAACAACAGATCCACACAAGCCAAGGCGTGGAAAAAATCGCCCAAGGATAACCCAGGGAAAGCTCTAACACCAGCAGATCTAGCAAGTGCAAATGCTCCAAAGCCAGGACCATCAAAGGAAAGGCAAAAAGGAGGAATGAGGATGCTAACTCAACTTCTACAACTACATCAGAAGACGAAGATGGTTTTGTTGCGAGGCATGTTGGAGGGAGAATGATGATGGCAGAGGGCATTCGGTGCAGTGGATACAATGCGATCTAGGTAGCAACTGGTTTCATATAGTCTGTGTTACAGTAGGCCTCAATGGTGACTCAGACTTTGGCTGTATTTTCTTAAACTTTTAGTCATTTTCAGTGATAGAAACTGTGCACAGTGGACTCTCTTGATTTTGTTTTTGATTTTTTCATACTTTGTTTAGCATTATGAACGATTTTTTAGCACTAAATCTTAAATTAGTTGCTGTTGCTGATAAAAAGAACATAAATGACTACACAGTTTGCATATCTGGTGTCCTATCTTTGACTTATGTAATGCTAAGAGAAAATATGCAGGGTTTGAAATGAGTGTAAGAAGTTACCCATCCCGAAGGGTAGCTTTGGACATTTAAAAATCCTAAGACAGGTCTTGCTTTGCATATCGTATCGACAATTTCTGTGTATTGACATGAAGTACTAAATACAATTGCTCAGACTAATGAGTTGGATTGTTCCTACCTACTTTTGTGCTGCGTTATATGGAAAAGCTGCGAAAACTGTCCAAACTTACCCAGACTGACGGTAGTGGGGAACATTTACCAAATTCCCATTGCTTTGTTCTTTCCATGGAAGCGAAAAGCCACATCCAAAATATATCTTCAGAATCGTACCCAACATGTCAGAATCTATATAATAGCCAACTCTCAGGCTGGTGTCTTGTTCTATGTCCTAGTTATCATCATATGAAGGATGCTGAAACACTGCCCAGCAATATAAACTATGTGCGTCAATAAACAATAAACTTCTTTCTTCACATGCCATCGATTTACAATTGGATACTTGTTATCCATTACAGTGAGATTGTCTTGATTATTTTTGTGATCGATGATGGTAGCTTCTAATTCCCCCATAAAGAGGTTAATTCCGCCCAGTTTGGGGAAAACTGCTTTATAGGTGTCAATCTATATTCCAAATCATAAATGAATTGAATGAATCCAGATGTATTGTCCTTTGAATAATTCCTGTACCGTTGCAAATCTCTTGATGTTCAGCAAGTGTATGTTATTTTGTAAATGTACACATTCATCTCCTTAATATGTTATATCCTTCACCTCTAACATGTAAACGAGACCAAATATACCATGTCTGGTATACCAGCATGTACAGACTGCCTGCCCAAAATCTTAATCTGTTCCAACCAGTGGAGTAGCGTGACCTCATTTTCTGAGGAGGATGTAAAGCAATGATTTACCAACAGAAGCGGAAAAAACTGCGGATACATTGATGCTAGAACGTTTAGTTTCAACACTATTTTGAATATTTCTTGGGAATGGATGCAATAATGTATTGAAGATTGTCATTGAATCTGAATTCACCCACGAGATCACCGAAGAATAGGGGGAGGGGGAGTGGAAGGGAAATGTGATACCCTCACACGTCATGCTAGCTACGCTCCTGGTTCAAACATGTTTTCTGGCCAGGAACCCCAAGAGACAATTTGTTCAGGAAAAAAGACCTAAATTTCCCAGCAAATGACCTGTTTATAAAGTTTGCGGTAAAAAGAAGGAATTTCTAGGGCTGAAACATTCAAGATCCTGATTCATAGCAGTGCTTAACCGATCCATCCTATGAATTTAACAACGTTGATTAACATCATCCACATACCTATATGTAGACCGTGGTGTTTTTGGAGATTATAGAGAGGTCATTGATGTAGAGTAGAATGAACAAGAGACCAAGATATGAGCCTTGGGGAACACCTATATCTACATTTTGAACTTTGAGGTCTACACCATTGCCTCTTGGAAATTGGGAGCGGTTAGAAAGGCACGACTGTTACGTCAATATTCCCGCTAAAAGCACTATTATGTTAATTAGATGACGAAGATCGAACGAAAGGCCACGTTTCAACTGGAAAGACTGAAAGCTAAGTTAAAATCGATTATATTACTGAAGGAGAGAGACTACTTAAAGTAAGAGACAGTTGACTATTTGTTTCATGTTATTTTGTTGATTTGATTTGAACTTATGTTTATTTTATTATTGTGTATGAGGCATTGACTATTATTCTTAGGCCATTTTACTTTATTTTAGATCGAATAATAGCCTTCAAAAGAAGTTATGCGATTAATTAGTCTCCCCTGAAACTGGGAACCAACGACTTGACACATAGTAGCTTGCAAGATAGGATGCCAAAATGATCAAGCTTACATACATGAGCTAGTGTAAATGATTCAATTACATAACCTACCTGGTGTGTGAGAAATTTACCATGTGGTTGCATATAGTGGGTAGCTGTACCTCGATTCCACTACTGCTTTAGGGGAAGTGTGCTATCATTTATATTGCCCCTTGCTCAGAACTTTTTTAGACATACATTTACTGTACAATGGCATCTTGCTTCAGCATTTCTTTCTTTTTTAAATACCTATGAAGGAAGCCATTAATAGTTTGGTGGAAGGCAACTTATAGAAACTTAGGGCTTATTAAGTGTAAACTTCTATAAACTTTCTTCAACTTTAACCTATAAACTTCGAAGTTAAACTTGCTGCAGGAAGTAAGATCTTGGAAATCGATCATTACAGGGAATTAAATCTTTAACTTTTGACTCAGAAGTTAATAATTTGTTTAATTCAAACTATTTATGTGACCTATTTCATTGTTGTCTTCAGATACGGGACAAAGTCTGGGAATCTAGAATTGAATAAATGAAAAGATGTAGACTTTTGCTAAAATTATACTAAAGAAAGACAAGTTTATCTGATTTGACAGCCGGATAAAGCCAAGTGTTGAATCGCAAGTTTGTTTATTGCCATGTGCTGTGCGAATCAGCCAAGCGCGTGATTCAACTTGTCTTTAGCAGTCAGAGAGTTATTACGCAGTCACGCAGGATGCACTTGTGGAAATGAAAGGATGAGTGAAATAGCTCGAAAAAGTTTTATTCCAAAAGCAGCGACAAAAAGACTGAGATTGAGATGTTTCATGTTGATAACTTCACTAGAAGAGTATAGAGCGAATTATTAAAATGGTTAACCAATGCGCTTTGTTAGTTTTTGCATTTCTTGCATATTCAGTGTGCGGAGGAGAGAATGAACACCTTGAATATATAAGCGGCACGGGCCAATTAAAGCAAGAGCAATACTTCAAAAGATCAGGAAGAAAATCGTTTTGCATAATTTCACAGGAGGCAAAAGATAGCAACTTTATGAAGTTTTTGAGTACGGTGAGTTTCCACCTATGTCTACAGTCATTGTTGCCAAAAGTAGTTGGAACGCTACGGACACTAGTTGTGATCGGAGTAATATTTCTTCTTCATAGCTCCTTTTACTTAAACAGCTCTTGGATGCACTACATAGCCCCTTCCCCCCAAACAATATTGTTTCATGAAGGCAAGATACTGTTTCGGTGCATTGTAAAATTTTGCAAGTGATTTATAAGAAACCACGCAGTAACTCAACATTGACAAGGGGAAGAGGGGAGGCAGAGAAGCGAAAAATGAAAAATTTTGGCAGTGTTCCAACAATTTTGGCAAGCATTGTAGATGCAGACTGTACCAGATGGCATTAAATTCAATTTTCAACTCGCTATAGTGCTATTGTACGAAAGCACTTATTGACTTAGAGATTAGGTTTCAAACGCCGTTTCCAAAAAACAAATTTTCTAGGACAAGTAATCAGCATTCAAGCCATGAAAGATAAAATCGCATTTTGCAAAATGTAACGATGAACGTTTTCCCCCACCCTCAGCTACAAGTCAAACATCAATTCTTTTAACTAAAATCTTCATATTTCAAGGTAATCTAATTTGTGTTCTCTGCCTACAAAGTATTAAATATTTAGCTTTCAATCCATTTGTCTTAGGTAAAGAAAACATTCTACGAACTGCATCCTTTCCTCATTGGTACCCTTCCTTACGTAAACAGTGAAACAGTTAGAAAGAAGTTTAAGCCATTCGATGCTTCACCTGCAAAGAGGAAAGAAAGGACAGATGGTGCTAAAAAATTGTTGGAAGAGTTAGGTCAGCTTAAGATAACAGATTCAAAACTCAAGGCCAGGGAAGCTAGAGCATTAGCATCTCTGGAGTATTTTCTTAGGCATAATTTCGATTTTCCACTTGAGCATTACTATGAGGGAACGTGGATGCTAGGCCCTGACTATTTGTGCAATCATATAAGCTGCGACCTTGGCACTCATCTGAAAACGATCGCACGACGGTTTAAGCCAACGAATGTCGAGGATATCTCCCTTACTATAAAATGGATAATGGGTTTCAAGGACACTTTCGACCAACTTAAAGCTAATTTAAAGCTTGGAGTTGAAGCTGGGATGGTACAACCACGCGAGGTGTGTCTCGCAAGCGCAGATGCTTTGGAACAAGCGTATCCTTCATTGTTAGAGAATGGCCCCAAGGGAATACTGCAAGAATTCACTGGTTGGATGATCACAGAAGGTATGTTTCTGAGCATGATTCAAGAAGATGTTGAAAAAGAGTGGAAGAAGAAGGAAGGCATGACTATAAAGCAATCGTTAGAAGAGGCCCTGGTAGCAGGATTCGGAAGACCTTGGCAGGATTATATTGACTATCTAAGGAATGAGCATTTGAAACATTGTGTTAATAGTGAAATATCAAGCGGTTTGAGCATGCTTCCCCTGGATGATATTTATAAAGATGGAGAGAAAGAAAAGGGGTGAGTAGGAAGAGAGACAGTAAATTGTATAAATTATAGGAGGCGCAGTAGAGACAAACTTCTTCATTGCTTCAAAATGTTCAACTATGCTCCAAAAGCATGCCTTCATAGGGCCTTTTTCTCATTTTCAAACGTTTTACTGTAAAAAATTGGAGTTTATTGTTACCGGAAGTAGAACAACTTCAGCCCTGAAACAACAACAACTTTTGTCTGTGTGACGTAAGGCCGGCCATTGCCAGGTAAAATTATTGGCCAGCAATAACGTGTTCTTCTCGGGTTGCACTCTGGAAAGCCCTGACATTGATGATGAGTCAGGCATTGACCCAGATTCACTTGATAACTATATCAATAAAAGAAGTAACCTCCTCAAAAGTAATCTGCATGAGATAAATTCATTTCATTCCATGTTGTTTCACATATCTATGGAGAGTTGCTTTTCAGTTTGCTCGATTTACTAGAGGCCCGCCCAGATACGTAACTGGAGGAAACGTCTCCAGTTTAATAATTCTGTTGGGTGTAAAACCATGCAAAACCTTTTAATTGGGGAGGGATTTCTCCCTGTACCCCCAGCAGGCACGTGCCTGGGCCCACCTTTAAAAGGTTACACATTATAATTTACTTTAATAAAGAAAAAAGTTTATTCAATCAGCTACGGCTAAAGGACTACCTCCCTGCATTATTGCTAAGTGAAATGAATTCGTGTCCTAATGCACAAGACATGCTCACAAGCCATAATTGTTAGGCAGATAAGAAACCGCAACCTTTTGAAAATCTAATGTACTCGATTAAAGAAATAATATTTCTCTATAAAGCAAAACGGCGACTAAGAAACTGCCCACTGGTGAGGAGCTTAATGGAACGAAAATATACGAGCAGATCATTCACTACTTTACAACAACAACGTTGCCAGTTGATGAAATATATGACAAAGGAACCAAAGTGCTGAACGAATTATATCCAAAAGTAAGTTAAAACTTGTTGTTTGTTATCTTCCCAACTAGTTGTAGTGACAGAGTAATTGTAGAAAATTAAAGAACTGCAAACAAGAATTTAATGACAAACTGATATATTTCAACTATCAGGCCTTTCAACGAGACGCGCACGATAAGTCGTTAGCGCAGGCTCATGCCAAACACGTTCCGGGCGCTCAATTTGTCGCGCACGCAAATCTATCAATTTCATTGTTGGAAAGGGATGAAATTCATAGACCATACATTCAAGTGTAATGGAAAGCTCAAAATCAATGGCTTGGCTGTTAAAATACTTTACAATCAAGTCAATGCACTGTGCTACTGAATATCTTTTGTCCTTGAAGTAGTTGATTTTTTTCGTAAATAAATGATGAATGTGAAGAAAGCGAGGATGATGGGTACTTTGATACTCTTGCTGCGGAGCAAAGAGTACTGAGTATGACGTAATTACCTATAATAATACCTGTCTTTAGACATTTTACAGCTTCTAGCAATATCTTCCGTTAATTGACAAAAATCGTATTCAAGAAAAGCGCACTTATACTAGCCTATGCGCGGGATCAGCAGCACGCGTCTGATTTACTTGTTCAAAGGTCTGAATTATGTGCGACTCCTTCGCACGATTGCTTATTGAAGACTTCAATCTTCATTCCTTAAGATGGAGAGCTTAGCGAAAGAGATCACAAATACTTCCAACACAGATGAAGCCATCAAAAAGTTCAAAAAAATGAGTTCCTCTCCAGACCATTATTTCAATGATGAGCCATTCCCACAGAATGAAAGTGGTAAAGAAGCACAAAGGAAATGTTCAAGTGAAAGAAGTAATCTATATTTTTTAAATTTTGCTATCGTGTTTTGAATTATTTTCAGGGCTAGGATGATCCTCCAGAGGCCCAATTCATAGTTAAGACAGCTTTCTAGATGTCTATGTTTTAGCTCTGAGAGATTTGAATAACACCTTCCAACGAGAAACTTAATTGTCTCAACATATATAGTGAAAATGAAATCAAAGTTCAGCTGGAAATTTAAGTAGTCTTCTTATCAGATATCCTGTGAGACGGCCCATAAGCTCTAGAAGCCCAGAAGAGACCATTCGGAGTTTTGAAGAGGCAGGATTTTGAAATATTTGATGTAACAAACATGGTATAACAAGCGGAAATTAAATGCGAAAGCTGTTGCACTACGCGACTGTTTAAGTGATTTAATGTTGTTTTTTATGACTTTGTCAATGAAGCTATAGGGTTTTCAGAGTCCAGAAAAAGTCCAACCTTCCACCGGCAGTAACTTCTTTACGTATAACTTTCCTCATTATTCAACATCGATATGAAGTTCTCCATATTTCTCCTCCAATTCCCATTCAAAATCACCTCATTTGCATGCATCAGAATTTTTCTCAAGCTATATTTTTTATAAAATGCTTGGCCTCCCTTAAAACTGACAAAAATTTGAGAAACCTTCCTCCAGCTCACAGCTGTGGAACCATGACTTCTTCTGGACTCAGAGGGTGTTAAATAATTTTATAAAAAGGTGGCCTATCAGTCCTTTTATCAGCTGGCTGAATTCAATTACAGTAGGCTGTCGATACCTCGAACTCTCGATGTCCTGATTATATTCTCGTGGCAGCATTGCAGTTGTGGAACAATGATTATTTTGGCTCAAGCATGACCCTTTGTTTGTCTACAGCTCGTTTGCAATTACATCTATTCTGCAGGTGCACAGAAGCACTGTCCAAAACGTTGGGAAGCATTGCAAAAATGGTTTAAATTCTCACGGGATATAATGCAGAAGATTAATAATGAATTACCAAGATTTTTTTATTATTCTGGCGCTCGAAAATCTGTTCCATCTTGTCCCATAAAACTTGTGCCAGATTTCAATCCATCAGCCGGAGTGCCAAGCTACATTGAGGGTGACGATGATTGTACAACTCTTGGTCAATATTTCATTCCATTTTTCAATGAGAAGAGTGGGCCTAAGTTTGAAGACGTTACGACCAATGGCCATGAAGCTAGACCAGGCCATCATCTACAGGTATGTATGATCATAATTGATGTTATTTCATGCCCAAATTTGACAAATTGCTACATATTAATCTTACCAAGCAGGAAATTCATTTTGCTTGAGACTTCAAAGAATTGCAGCTCAGGTCACAATTGTCTCTAAAGTTTCAGAGTAGCAGCTGCATTTGCTTTGCTTCAAAATTGAAGAACTGTCTTTATTCAGGGTGTTTCTCAGATCAGGGAAGTCGTTTTGTCTGATATTTCTCTAATTTTTCCCTGATTTCATCCCAGTTCTCTCTGATTTAATATAGGTCCTGAGCAAATACAACACAATACGATTATCAATACAAGGCTGCTTAAGTAAATTCTCGCTTGTTTGAGTGAAAAATGTGCTCTATTTTCGTTAAGAAAAATTATAACCAACAGTTTCATTACGGCCATAAATTGTTTTCTTGCCAGTTTTTTAGCATATTATGAAATCGATTGATTGAAAAAGCAAAGATAAACATTTTCCCTGACATTTCCTTACTTGTCTCAAGCATTAGCCGACGTCCCTGATCTTTCCTAGAGATTGTAAGCACAACCCATTTCACTGACTGTTCCCTGATTTCCTTGATTTGGCAGAAATCCTATTATTTTCCAAATATCAAAAATCTCGTACGATATTTCCCTTTCATTGAATTTGATTTCACGTAGTTATATGCTGTTGTTCAAGAGTTGAAAATGCCTTGCATTAAAGATTTTCAATGGATGCTAGTATGTGACAATAGTCACCCATTTCTTGCTAAAGCTATCGTTTTGCTATCAAGCAGAAGTAGGAAAGTAAGAAAGTAAGCAAAGGAAGTTTAATGTTCTTGAGCACTCTCTCTTATCGTTTGCTTATTCTTTACCAATAGTAACGCAAGATTTGCGTATAGCATAGTGCAGACAACCCAGACGATATAGCAGTTTGTTGATAGTTATGGAAAGGGGTGATGCATTGCATTGAAAGTTCACTGGGGGGCCTCAATCCTGGTACTCTTGATTGCATAGGTGGCCCCAGGGAAGAGATGCTGGGGGGTCAAATGCTGCCAGAGTGTCGAAATTGAGTGAAGCGAGGAAATCTTAACGGATGACGCCTGCCGGTGCGGATCCAGAGCTGGACTTTGAGGGCGTCCTTTTATCGTGCGAGAAGTTTCTTAACAAAATTGTTTGCTAAAGAAAATATTGCCGTTTGTGGGGATGGCTCCCCTGATGCCCCTGGATCCGCCTCTGGACACCTGTCAGATGATTGGCTAAAAATATGAATGTGCATGTTTGAGAATTGCCGAAAGTGCATAGAAATCTTGAAAAATTTAGTAGATGTCGATTAGGAGAGTTCAGGGACACTGCTGGGGATCCCCAGCCCCAAGCATCCCAGTAGCGCCATCCTTGCTTGATTGGTAGCCAGATGTACGACCAGTTTACTATCGCTGTTTGTACAGTAATCTTCAAGAAGATATTCTAAGTATTGAACGTTTTCTGCTGATTTGTGCTTTCTCCACACAGAGCCAAGGCTATTTAGAGAACTTTGCAGACCCCTGCGAGGACGATATAACATGGTTGGATGACATGATTAGTCACAACACAGCATTCGCAGAAGGATGGGGTCTTTATGCAGAAAACCCCCTACTGCCGGATGATTTAGACTTCTATAAAGATAGTAAATTAGAAGAAAGCGGAATGGTGAAATGGCAGGTAAAAACTATCAGTTACTTTCAGTATACTTATTGACCAAATTATGTCCAAAGCTGTGCACCCAATGAATCACCTAGTACAAGAGTTATGCAAGCTTAATGAATAAAGGCAACACATGTGTCTGTAAAGATCGTGTGTCTGTAAAAGTCCTTCTGTAAAATGTCCGTCAAGGCCGTCTGTAAAAATTTGAAATGATGATGATGATGATGATGATGATGATGATGATGATGATGATGATGATGATGATGATGATGATGATGATGATGATGATGATGATGATGATGATGATGATGATGATGATGATGATGATGATGATGATGATGATGATGATGATGATGATGATGATGATAATGATGATGATGATGATGATGATGATGGCACAGTTCTATGGGACCCAGGGGGTCATGGGTTGCAGATTTTTCTCGCTCATCCAGTTGCATTCTTCAATTTTCTTCATTTGTGGCATTTTGTGGAAAAGATACCAGTTGGAGATATTACCGGACTTGCGCATTTGAGGCTTGTTACTGATTTCATGCTTCAACCCCGCCCCGCACACTGCTACTCGAGAATTGCTAATGACTGCCACACTCCAATATCTCCAGCTAAAATATCCCTTAATTATGTGCTTATTCCAGCAGTGCACGTAAAGTAAAAGTTTGATAAGACTTGACACAAATAACGACCGATGTCTATATGTAAGACATGTTTCGGCTGATTCCTCAATCATCTTCAGTTACAGTTTTTATCATATTCCATGTGAAAACTGATGTCAAAAGTGGTGCACAGTACATGGGACAGCATGAACAAAATTTTATAGTTTCCTCTTCCCGAATTAATTCGGAAACGGTTTTAAACTAGATATTCGCTGAGTTGAAAAATCCAACTGGAAATATTGCAATCATAATCAAGTATGATTTTGAGAAATTTAATTTTCAAAAGCCATGAACTCGGTTTAGTACTTTCAAAGCAGCCTTATTCTTAACAAGCATATAATGCTAGATTACGTTAACCCTAAATACACAAGCTGATCAAATATTGATCTCACATTGGCCAACAAATGTTGGGTAGTTGCATGCATCCAACAATTTCAAAACTCACCCAGCATTGACCCAACAATTTTTCTGCCACATAGCATTGTGGTTGAACGCAGGGAGGAAACCAAGGGAAGGCTTTGCGGATTCCCAGCCTTAATATGTCGAAAAGAAGACTTCCCTTGAGTTTTCTCAGTCATACAACGCCTACTAGCATTATTAATGTGCTGTAAATGTGCCGAAAAGGTCATTGCTAAGCCCCTAGTTTGCTGATCCAACGTTGGCAATCCAACCATAACCTAACAATTCTGACTTTGTGTGGGAATGTTGAATCGTTTAGCTTTCATTTTAACAGCTTTAAGGATTCCAAGACTTAAGTCTGTCATGTCATGGCAGGAAAGTCTAAAATGTCATTGAATAAGTGAAAAATTCCTGATTGATGTTCTTTGTAATGCTTGTAAATGTTTTGCACACAACGCCCCGAAACATGTCATTACAGTGAAGAGTATTGTGTTTTGTTGTCTTCAACTACAAAAAGAAACTGCTACTCTCCAATTACGTGGGTGCTTTTTACTATGACACTGCTCTTTCGAAGACAAGTTTTTGCGTAACAGGATTAACTCTAGAGCTATTTACTCATGATAATTACTGGTTAAGGTAAAGTAATACAATGCTGAACAAATTAGAATCTCTTCTGAATTACACACTCTTTTATAGGGAGCCTAGCTCGAGGCATAGTTCTAAAAATTCCTTTTTTGAGCCTCATTTTATCAAACTCTAGTACTAAAAGTTCCTTAGTGGTTCCTTAGTTTTCACTGCACATATAGTGTCATAAATGTGGTAAAAACAGAAAGAAATATTAAAATTCTTAATTTTGCCTTTAATTTTGGCTAGAACTCAAGACTTCAACACAAATGAAGAAGGAAAGAAGTTTCATAAATGTATCTATGCTAGTTTTGACTGTAAATGAATGAAACCGGCCTCAAATTTCTAGATTATTTGCAGATATGAACATTTTTCAAATTGAAAAGTTCCTTAGGTTTCTTTCCGTTGTTAGTATGAGCTCTTTAGGTATTACGGCCGTCCACATGTAGGTTCCTTATAAAAGCGTTCCTTATAAAATAAAAAGAATGTATTTGTGGATGGGACGATTCAGAGAAAGAACTCCATGTTTAAGGAATTTTCTCATCGGCAAAACATTACAAGCTCGTATCATTTGCAAGACCAATTTATCCTAATTTCCTCTATGTGTCTTCTTACACAAAGAGAACAGAACACTGATTTACAAACGAGTGCATAAAGAATTTATGCTTTCATTAGATCTACGTAAGGTAATAATGTTACGCTCAAAGCTACGAAATCGCTACAATAAGTCTAGAATATCTGAAAATATTAATAGCTACCGTAAGCAGAGGAATCTCTGCGTAATGTTTTTCAAATCTGATCAAAAGATTACTATAACAATCTGAATATTAATCTTATCACTGATAATAAGAAAACAGTAAAGCCAGCATTCTCAGATAAACCTCATCAAAGTAAAAAGATTAACAATGATAACGATTAGATATAATGATGAATTCCTGCAGCCCAAAGTAAAAACGGTTTCCTATGGGATGGAAACTATACGTGTCAAAGGACCACAATTATGGCAGACAATCCCTTCTCATATAAAAAGCTCCACATCCCTGAAAGACTTCAAAAGAAAAATCAGAAATTGGAATTCCTCTGATTGTCATTGCACTCTGTGTAGACCCTATATACCATCGCTGGGTTTTTTATAACTTACATATTTTCTTTAGTTCTGCTAGTAGTTTTATCAAATTTATTGTGATCTTACTCTTTGCGGTTTAGTAGTTTAAGAAGTTGGCTTAGATTAGCTTCATTATATCTTATTGTAGCTATGTTTAGCGCCAATATTAAATGAAGTAATTATTATCATTGTTACTATATAATATTAGGTGTGGAGGGCACTGAGAGTTGTTGTCGATATTGGGCTACACTACAAGAAAATGACACGTGAGAAAGCTCTAGACCTGTTTTCGAAATACGCTTGGGATACAACAGATATGGTGAAGAAAGAGATCACTCGATACCAAGGTAGGTTGAAGCGACTGTCATATGGTACAAATGCTGTTAAGACAGAGCATGCTTTTTCAGTTTGGACAATCCAAGTAGGCACTTTCGCAATGGATAAGGAATTTCGGGGACATAAATTGAAAATAATGGGAAATTGTTTTGCATTTGCTGGTGATGTCTAGGACCACAATGGCCTAATTATTGACATAGAAAGCGCGCGAATAAGACGCAATGCTTTTACACCGTCATTAATCCAGTTTCTATAAACCTCTACTGGCATACGAGGTTTATACAAGATTTTGTGTTTCTGGTACACTACAATACGTAATGAAACTTGTATTTAAAGAATGCTTTAAAAATGGCTAATCAGTTGCAAGTGTAGGGTGGATTGTTGAAGATAAGGAAGCTATAAGAATGAAGTATTTTGAGATGGAAAGAAGATTCAAGAGCAACAAATAACTATCAGTACTCTAAATTGGGAAATAGGTGTTGTGAAGTAATTAGGGCGGAAGGCAAAGAGAAACAATCCTTTCAAAATATATACATAACGATTGAATCAATGAACATATAATCTAATTATTTCTACAGTGCATCTCCTCTCCCAACGCTCCTCCAACTCCTTCTGACTGCTACCTACGCGGGGCCTGTTTCTAACAGCTCTGCTAGCCAATGATAAACCTTTACAACAATAGGTTCCAATTTGAACTTCTTGGAGAAAGTTAAACGATTGTTCTGCCATGAAATGTCCCTATAGAAAGGGGTTCCATTAGTTTCTCTTGTACTTTTTGCGAGGAGAGCAAGGTTTGATGGTATAGTTGTACCATCCATATGTATTCCCTACTCCGAAACCAAAAGGTTCATCTTAGTATTGTATGGGGAGCTTAGAAATGGCAGTCTGACATGGAAACACGAGAATGACAGTCGATTATTATAATTTATGCACATTGATCTCGAGCATTCTGGGATTGCATGAGTTCATACCAACTGCATCGAAATGAAAATTAAGCGCAGTTGATGGCATAAAATAGTACTTGCAAGTGCGCTTATCTGTGTTCAGCAAGGAGGCTTACTGGAAGTTTGCTTTTAAGACGGTCATATTTGAGATAGGGCGCAAATTGAGCAGGTAGGTTTGAAAGATGAGAAAAAGCAAGTATCACCATTCGGTGTATTCGGAAGAAGAGACAACACTAATTTACTACTATAATTATGAAATTCTTTAAGGTTGGATGTTGCATAGTTTACATAAAGAAAACTAATTAAGACCAACTATTTACAGCAATGTACTCTACTATAATGGCCGAGGTGACATAGTGGTTAGAGCGCATGCCTCCCGTGCAGAAGGTCTAAATTGAGTCAGACTTGATACCCTGACTGAATGCTCGCTCACTGTTCACCCAGCAGCAAATGGGTACCTGGTAGCAACACCGGGGAGATAAAGACGGCGAAGAAAAGAACTAGCCACCCAACCTCACATGTAGATGGCTTAGGCTAAGTGTCCTCTCTAACAGGTACTCTCCTACGCACGAAAGTATACGGGACTCTACTATATATAAATTAATAAGGAATTGTTTAAAAGAAGAGAGAATGAGTACTATCCATGGAGCATAATTTCTTATTTATTTGCGTATTTGGCAGTTGCAGTCCTTTCCACTCCAACCTTTCATAAAAGAGCAGACGGAGTTTATGCTTTGATGTAATGGAGATAAGTGTTTTCTTGCAAAAGTTAGCTGCTAGGAATGAGATCTAGATAGTAGGGTTGTTACTAGAAATAGTAATTAAGACGATCAATCTATTCCAGGTCTCCTAGCTCAACGAAAGCATTCAGCTGCCTTAGTAATACTAGAGTAAAAATCCGCACATAGGAGCAGGAGCCTTCATTTATTAAGAACATACAGCCTAAAATGTATATCTTGACTTCAGATAGTAAGAACATTTTCAGCCTGATATTCCAACTGTGTTATTATTAATAACGCCTTTGCTATCAAATTGGAAATAAACTCAGCCTGTTTAGCAATCAGCCCCTTTCATGGTTGCTCCTAAAATTGTACAATGCAGGTTCATACCTATGTTTCTTAATCCAAAAAGGTTTTGGGTATATTACTATATTACCTTAGCATTCAATGCTGAACTCTCAACCATCCTTTTCTGGTATTTGCTTTGGACCCTGTGGTCAGTAATGCGCCGAGACACCGTCTGTTGGAGGGGGGGGGGCGTTTTGACCAATTGATCAACTATTATTTCTAAAAAACAAGGTGACAGAAAATACTGTGGCAAACTCTCTTTTAGCACGGCTGACTTCTGATCTACTTTCTTGCAAATTTGACAATATTGGGAAGCGCGGCGCCCCTCCCCTTCGTGCACAGCCCTTCCTGTGGTACGCATCAGAACCCTGAATACAGGAACTAACTCAATACATAAGAATACGCAAAGGCTCATTTCAAAAGTGTAGTTTCTTATGTGGGTTTTTTTTACTGAATTTACTTACTTCTGATTTAAGGTACTCCGGGTCAAGCCACATGTTATATTACTGGCCACAGTGTGATCATGGAAGCTCGGAAAAATCTAGAGAAAGAACTTGGCGATGATTTTGACATAAAGAAATTTCATTTTCAAGTACTTTCACAAAGTCACGGCACACTGACGTATATAAAGAAGTATATGGAGCACTATACTGCATGCAAAGGAGGCTCAAAAGGCAGTTGTAACTATGTTATGACCAAGAATGATTACAAGAGCTTTTGCAAACGAGGCTTTGAAAGAACAGAGGATAGTAAATTGAATAGAGAGATTATGTCTATGTTGAGAAAGCGAATTTATTACTAGGACTTAAAGTGTGTCTTGCAGCCAATCTAAGAGGTTGCGTAGTTTCTTTATATTACAATTAGAAGACCGACGTAATTTATTAAATATTTATAGCCAAATAATATTCAAATAAATATAGTCAAATAATATTCAAGAAATAGCCAAATAAAATTCTAATTTATTTATGCGGAAGTTCAATGTATTAACATTTGATATTTCATTTCAAGAAATGTATAAATCTGTCTTTAGTCTTAACTAATTTTATTTGTTCTCGTGAATTAAGGTTTAAATAAAAAATCTAGAAAATTTGTCAAGTCTATAGGTATCAAATAAAGGAAACTAAAGTTTTAGTTTTCTTGCAAGTAAGCATGTGAGTTTAAAATGAAAAATGACCATTTTGAAGTCACAAGTCACACCTCAGTGAACGAAGCCAAAGAATTCTAAGGGACATCGCCTATTGTATTGGCTAAAAAGCTAAGAGGTCATGGAGGCTATGAAAGTGCCAACATTGTATAGAAGTTTAGGTGCCAACGGAGGAGCTCAGTAAAATCGTGGGGGTGGGGGGAGAGGAAGATTACAGTTCCAAGCCCTCCACGGTAGTTCTAGCATGCAGGCTTACAATAATTCACCACTGATGTAGACAGAAGTGCTCAAAACTGTAATCGTTAGTCATATCTGAATTGACTCTAAACTGTAATCTTTAGTCATTTCTGAATTGACTTCTACCCACTCTTGAGCCCTGAAGCATCACAACACAGGTATATGGCACACAGAAATCCTGACTTAGCTTTGCGATATATATATATATATATATATATTCATATATATATATATATATATATATATATATATATATATATATATATATATATATATATATATATATATATATATATATATATATATATATATATATATATATATATATATATATATATATATATATATATATATATATATATCCCGGCGGGGAAAAGTATTAATAGCATTAGTTTAATACTATTCAATTGTCTTTCTCGGCTATTATGACAAAGAGCATATTGTTTTTATTGCCACATATGAAAAGGCAAGCTACGCAATGCTATTGGTTTTGAACAACTAATAACATGCCTCTTGTGAGCGATAATTCAGGTATAGGGTTACGCTTTTTGAAAGCAAGAATGAGCCGAGTTGTAGAAGAAAGGTTTATCCGGGGAGTTTCTCATAACTTTTGACTGCTATCTTCATAATTATCTCACACACTAGCATTGACTTCAGTCTAAGTATATGCAAGGCTGTGGTAGAACATCAAGTTGGAAGAACAGCTCTTCAGACAGCGTTTGTGAACATATCAGTAGATTTATAGTGGTACTATCATAAATGAACAGTTTTCATATCTTCCCTTGTGATGGAAGACATTCAGACTAGTGGCGGTTCTACGGAGGGGGCCAGGGGTCATGGCGCCCCCTGAAATGTTTTTGGCCTCTTCGTTGGCCCCCCCCCCCCACTTTTCTAGAAAGGTATAAAATTTTGAATATATTGTTTACTGCAAATACTTGCGAATCAGGAAGATGTACAAGGAAAGAACATGATGCTTCTAGACTGTTACTGTACTTTAACTTATACAAAATGTCTCGCTTGCTTTCTTTGTGTCATTTGGCTTTGCATGTAAGCAACAACATACAGTAAATTTCTAAATGTTACTGGAGACCTTAAATCTGTATTTTCCGTTATGTTATCGTCCTGTATTCTTACTTCTCTGGCACGTTTCCTGCTTTCTTTCATTTATAAAGCTTACTGGTGTATAGAGGACTAATCTCTGTGCTCAAAAAGGGAGTTTTCTTATGGTAAAACGGGTGTGGTAAAAAGAATTTTCTGGGGCCTCGCCCCTAGACCCCCTTTCTTCCGCCTTGTGCGTAGGGCCCATGGTCCCCCGGACATTACCGGCTAGAACTGCCCTGATTCAGACAGAAAATACTTTCACGGGTTTATAACAACTTCTATAATCGATCAACATTGGTCTTATTTGTTTTTTGCTATTTAAAATAATCTACTTATAATCAATTTATAGAAGATTTTACTCCAATAATCTCATTTCTTGAGGAGTTTGAATTCGTTGTACTTTCCGTTTACCTTACGAAGGCCGCTTTTGTGCGGCTGTCAATAGTTTTCAAATTTAAAGGCTAATATCATCCATGGCCTCCCTGGGAGCATGATGCCGCTACAGTACGTCGAGCAATATCCTCAGCCCCTCTTATCTCGCCCTTCTCTTCGACTATCCTTCATGAAACTGAGGAAACGTAGAACAGAAAAAGAATTGAGTGTTTTCCTTACAAGCAGAGTGTGTTCTAACATCACAGCTTCTAGCATCAAAGGTTAGGTTAATGAAACACATCGAAAATTATGCCAACGAAACCGAACAGATCTGGAGAGCATAGGGCCAGCTCACCAGCTAGGGGACAACTTTTATATGTAGCTTTTGGACCCCTTATCTATGTGTCAAAAAACAAGCACTAAAAGTAAAAGATATTCACACCTTAAAATTACACAAATTTGCATAATTATGACGTCACCAGCTCAAAATTTCAAAACTAATACTACCTAATATTTCATCCCAGCCGCCACTGATTATATATATATATATATATATATATATATATATATATATATATATATATATATATATATATATATATATATATATATATATATATATATATATATATATATATATATATATATATATATATATATATATATATATATATATATATATATATACGTATATGTATAATGGGAATGATACTACTTTAGTTGACAGACTCTCGTTCATGCTTATTCTATTTGCAGGGTTCGTGCAGGAAGTTCATATGCAAATCCAAGGAATTTTCAAGCACTTTTCAAGGACTAAAATAAAAATTTTCAAGGAGCTCTAAACTGACATTCACAGCGCATGTGTGAACAACAGGAAGCCTAAAATACCGAAAACGAGACATTTCTTGGCATATCAAGAGTTTTCTTGTACGATTTTCTTTAAACTTTCTTTCGGATATTTCTTTAAGCTATTTTTTTGTTTTGTTTATTGTTGTGAACTTAATAGACAGTAAACACTCACAACTTTCAAGAAGTTTGATCAATTTTCAAGAAAAAATTATTCTCATTTTCAAGGAGTTTCAAGTGCCCTTGAAATGACATTTCATTTTCAAGCACTTTTCAAGGAGTTCAAGGACTTGCACGAGCTATGTACTTCTATATTTTAAAGAATTGGGGGGAAAAGCAAAAAATAAGATGGTAGGAAACAAATATTGGTTTTTTTCAAAAAATACTCCCAGAAACGATTTATTGATACATTAATAAATCAATTTATCATATAATAAAAAAGCTTTATCAATTGTAATAGTGCTAAAACCAATAATTTAAAAAACGCTTAGGAACTATTTTACAAATATGACCAAAATAAAAAATATTAAAGCTGCGGAAAAATAGACTAGACATAAAATTAAACAGTGCCATAAAAATTCGGTGATTAAAATGGAAGGAAGTTATCTACAAAAGTACAATCATTTAAATATCTGTATCTCCTATTTTCAAAGTAATCATAAATCTGAAGAACCTGATATGTATATATATTTTTATATATTATGCTATCTCTTAAAACTGTTATCTCTAACACAGAAAATTTTAATCCTTCATAAGCAATTCGATGAAACAGCAACGAAAAGGATGACTTTATAAAACGTTACAACTATCATAGAAACCATATTCAATTATAAGTGATGTATTGCCTAAGGAAGGTCTTGCCGGAATGTAGACATGATATTCGAGACAAAAATCAAGTAAAAAGCACGGTGCTAAAAGTGGAAACAATCAGCAGATTGCACATATCTTGTTCCACTATTAATAATTTCTGATATTCACTATTAATAATATTTTTAATTTTCATCCAATGTCCTGCATGTATCAAAATAAGCAAGACACTCTGCTCGGATCAAACTACTGAAAGGAATTTGCTACAACTTGTTCGAGTGTGATTCACTAACAAAATAAATGATAAACGCTAATACCTCATTTTTCATGGAGGAAATATCTTCTATATTTATCAGTTTACAAGCATCTGCCTTGGCGGGTACCATGCTAGAGGTCCTTAGCGGGTACAATGCTAGAGATATCAAGTCTGCAAGGCATAGGCAAAGTCCCCTACACAAAAAGAAGAGGCGATCAATATATAATGCTAAATGTTTGGTAAGGTTGAGCCCTAATATCTGCAAGTGTCATTGACACTGATTCTATTTAATCATTTGGTTCCTTGCAAAGTGAGCAGTTATCCATCTGCTCATGAAATCTCTCAACCTGAATAGTCGTGTGATGAATTTCATATTTCTTAGAGATCAGAAGAGAGGCCTCCTTCAGGACACTTTGAGTTGAACGATTTTCACCTAGAAAATAAACAAAATCTGTCAGTGACGGCCTAATGTGGAAAATTATAATTGTTGTGTGCTAATATGAGTAAAAGCAAAGTCGAAAAGCAACTATTTTAAATGGAACTCTGACAGTAAGGTGAAAGGTGAGGCATGTTGATACCTAGCGGGTAAATAATACCTTACTTTTAGGTTGGAGTACCCAAGGACACAAATCTTTCAAAACTTATTCTCGAATATATTTTTTACTTATTATATATACTTGTTAACTATAAAGTTCATGAGATTTTAGAGCAAGTTCTTTGCAACGTCTTCTTTGCGTTAACCTCAACTGTCCTCATTTGAAGTTGAATTTGATACTTGTCTCAGAATGTTACATTCAATCTTATCTGAGGGCCTGAGGCCGAATGACGTATCGTTTGCCTAAGTACTAACTTGAGAAGTATAAATACTCGAAGCCTTACTTACTACAGCACAAAGAGACAACTCTCACCTTCTACAGGTATATATGTACACGAAAAACATAGATTTCATTACAATGTATTTTTAAGTGCCTAAATTAAATATAAAATTAAATAAAATAATCATGTCTACTACATTGATGCTTTTAAAGCAAGCGCTGCAGTTTCAAAGCTGAAAATAGTTGGCTTTTCATTTCACTTCTACTTAATCTTAATAGCCAAATAAGTTTCTAGTCACCATTTAAACTATCCACATCAAGAAGGATGTTTCAGAGAGGGAATTATCCAGAACCCAGTTCTCCTTCATAACTTTTTATAATAAGAGTAATCTTGATTTGGGATGGCAATTCTAGATTTGCTTTCTCTCTCTATTCTTATGGACATTAGCAATCCGCGCCATTCTCCAATGTGCTAAGAATTCACCAGTGGCTATGGTAAGATTTATCATACATCTGATGGAGGTTGACACAATTTTTGCAATCAATTTTAGGATAGAACTATTTGTTGGAGTTCTTAACATAGTTTCCGAAATTACTGCAGTAATTACAGTTCTAAAGGAAACAAGATTCGTTGCTTCAAAGATCGTAATGATTTTTCTCGCTTTCAAAGATCACCAATATTTAGCAAGGGGTTTCAATGTGATCTCTCTTTGCTGCGATCAAACGTTTTATACTTCTCCACGATAAATTAGGGTTGGTTCTTCATGTAAATTTTTGAAGGCCCAGTATTTTACGTGATTGCAAGTGCTACGAGCAATATAACAACCCTTTAAATAAAATGACCTTTTCCATAAGCAGCCCATGTACTACTAAACAACGATTTTAGTCCACCTGCAGTACAAAAGAACGACAAAAAGAGCAAACATGGCTAACAATCAGGTTAAATACAAAACTTGAATGAATTCACTTACCCACAGCCAAATGCACGGAAAGAGCTGGCCTTCCCATTGTTAAAGACCAAATATGAAGGTTGTGCACCATCTTCACTTCTCGTATGTTTTCAAGATCATTCATAACTGCTTTGAAGTCCAAGCCTTTCGGGGTCCCTAAACATAAAAAGAAATACGAATATTCATTATAGAATAGTTTATCAATAACATGCGATAAAAGAAAAGAAAAAAATTGAAAATTAGACAACCTAGAAAACGCCGAAAGACAGCTTCGTAATAAAACTCAAACCAATGCTATTCCCCATTTATCAACAAAAACTGCAGTTAATATGGACAAATGGGGCTGCTTTTCCTCAAAAACTCACGAATAAAAGACTCCTACAAGCAATTTGTCTCAATATTACAAGAGAAATTAAGCCATTGTAGCAGGATAGTGAAAGTAGGTTTCAGTGTGATAAAAAGCGTTTCAACTCTCTCCTGCAATCTTCACAGTGGTACTCAAACATTACATTCAATTCTACCTAAGGTACAAATCTTTTAAGATATAATGCATAAAGTCAAAGCAGCTATAGCAACGAATTTTAACTGATGAAATGCTGCAAACGCATGGAGAATGCAGAATGCAAATCTCCCTCACTAACATCGAACAATAGCAAACAAAAATAGGCCTATTTCATCTTACAATCCTAAATATGCCTAATGTGAACAAGACTGTAAAGACAAATTTGAAAAATATGTGAAATTGCCCACCTTCCATAAGAACTAATAAAATATCCTTCAAAATAGTGATAGTTGTTACCAAAACAAGAACAGAAAATAAAAACGTTGAGATTGGATCTGCAATTTCCCAAGATGGCTGCAAAAATGAGGGGAATGCATCAAAAATGGAAATTGAACTCAAAATCATTCTTAAAATGGTAAAGGCACAGGACCAACATGAATCCAAAAAATTATCTGCATCCTTTCAAGATTATACTTAGGTATATTTCTTTGTTAAATATAATAAGTTCTTAAAGAATAAGTGAATATAGGGAGAGGTGGATACTATTAACTAGGATATACACTGAAATAAAGCTGTTGACTAAAGTTTTAAATTTCTGGTCAATGAAACTGCTTTTTTACATCCTCAATTCAGCACTGTACCGTAAATTCTTTGTTTAGCCCCTCCGGAGGGCTTATTGATTTCAAGCACTCTAAAGGGAGCTTATTGGAGAGGGAGGCTTATAGGAGAGAGGGGAAAAAATGAATTTATGAAGTATGAGAAAATTCAATATGGTAAACTCAATATTGCTGTTTGACGATAGAGAACATTATCCAAATATTTGGTTCCTACATCATAAGGTGGCAAGTCTTGTACACATGAAGCTCATATCAGAATAAACAAAATTGATAAGTTATGAAGTAATTGTTCATACAAAACATTTTCATCTGCAGTAGAGGTCAACATATGACTTTGATTCTTGATATGTTGAGAACCAATGTTTACTGAGCATGATCAAGCTTCGTTTACTTACTTATATGAAACTTACTTACAAATGGTAATATTCCATATTTTCCAGGGAGAACTTAATAAATTTCTTGCTCCCGAAAGGGAAGAGCTAATAGGAGAGGGGGGCTAAAAGGAGAATTTATGATAATGATGCGAAATGAGATGATACACGAACAGACATACCTTGAAGTAGATCAACAAAGCAGCGACAAATACACCAATTGATTGAACTAAATCTCCTAGGACATGAATAGCTGCTGCTCTAACATTAATGTCTTTATGTTTAGTGTGTTTCTTTGCATCTGCACTATAATCATCATCAGTTTTGCTCCCCGTTTTGCTGTCAAATTTTGATTCACTACCATGGCTATGCACGTGGCCTCCATGTGAGTGGCCATGGCCTCCATGAAGTGTCAGTCCAAGACTGAGAGGCAAAAATGAAGAGATTATATGAAACATAAAACAGCAACTATAAAGCATGAAGTCAACTAGATATTCAGTATTTCATTCATGTGATGAAACCGAGAAGAAACAAACAGAAATCCCAGACAAATGAAGATATTAAAGATTTGAAGTGTGACGTTTTGGAAAGAGAGTTAATTTGGAGCGAGGCTGTAGCCGGAAGTTTATTGTTAGTTTTACATTGTTTTAGAGAGACTAGGGAGATAAGAGTACAGAGAGTGTGAAGAAGGAGTGTCGATTGCGAAGTGGGTTTTGTTTAGATTTTTGTGATTGTAGAAGTTGTTGATATTGGATGAAGTGGAGAAGAGAAAACTAGAAATCAAGTCTCTGTTATTGTGAAAATCTTGGTTCTTGTGGGCTTTGTTACAGAAGTTATATGATTCCAGTGATCTGCTAACTAAAATCTAATTACTGTAAATATGAAAGGTATGCTTAAGCTTAAATGCTTTCTATGTTCTCTACATCACTTTTAGGTAATGATTTTCACAGTTCTCAGATTTCATATTCAGATCTTTAAAGCTATTCAATGCCATTTAGATGATGAACTAGAATTGCATAAATTCAAATCTTATACCATGATGAATTTCATATGGGAAATACGACGAGACAAGAGTAATAAAGCAGACACCTTGTAAGACAGAAGTCGTCACCTGTTTCTTAAAAATTACTTCTATGGTACATGTTGGGTATACTTACATAATATTGATTCCAACCCCGATTCCTGATGTTATAAGCATAGGCACTGCACGAACATTTAGATTGCCGTTGACAATCCTCAAAATAGCTTCATAGACCAAAATCCCAGTCAAAATCCAGATTATTAGTACAGATAACAATGCACCCATAACCTCTGCAAATATAATGATGTTCAAAGTTAGTGAAGGGCAAGTTACGATGATTTTCTACGCATTGACTAAGCTTGGACATATTCATGGGATTCAGATCGAAAATCTTAAAATTTCACATCTATATATATATATATATATATATATATATATATATATATATATATATATATATATATATATATATATATATATATATATATATATATATATATATATATATATATATATATATATATATATATATATATATATATATATAAATTGAATTCCTTGTATCCTCTATAACTGAGGGTGCTCAATACATTTCGTAGAGCATAATATAGGTAGATTGACACAGAAAATAAAACTGCGGAATTGCGACTAATAGTTTCACGATTTGCCGATCATCAGGGCATAATTGCCTGATGATCGGCAAATCGTGAAACTATTAGTCGCAATTCCGCAGTTTTATTTTCTGTGTCAATCTACCTATATATATATATATATATATATATATATATATATATATATATATATATATATATATATATATATATATATATATATATATATATATATATATATATATATATATATATATATATATATATATATAATACGCAAATCTGTATAATATACCTATACAGAATGAAAATCTTAAAATCTCAGGTGGATAAATTCAAGGTTGCCAGCAAAGATTTTAACTTTGACTATTAGCTTCTGACTATTCTTTGAACTTGATACTTGTTGACAGTGCCTAATTTAGAGTGGTCTTGAAAATTCAAGTAGTGGCCTTGGAAAGACAAATTATTGGGGAGAAATGGTATACTTTGATAAGTCTCTTGCTCAAAAAGCTGATGAAGTCTCTCCAAGTCTATTTCTGAGAAATTTGAGCTTGATGAATTGGTGAAAAGGAGTTTCCTACGGTTCCTAATTGTCTGAAGGACGTGGTTTGCAAAATTTCTTGGGGTAAAGCCCCCAGACCCCCTTTTCTCTCCATCTTTAGAGTTTTCACATTATTTGTCCTCTATGTTTCTTACCTGCACGCGTAAATGCGTATAATTAGGCCATACGATATTCTTAATTGGTCCTGTTACTGTATGGCATAACAACAGAATTCTGTGAAAAATATCCGCCATAAGATCAGCATGAAATGCACCACGGGGTTTGCAGCAAACAGTGGTGTTGGAAAGTCATGCTAAATTAGGCACTGTTTGTAGAAGTTGTTAATTTGTACATAATTTGATGTTAGTTCTTTTAGGCAAATCCACATCGCTGAACAAGCTAACCTGTACAAATATTGTGATATTATTATTATTACTGTTATTTCAGAAGGTCAGATAAAAAACCTTAAGACGATACAAGGAAACATTTATAAGATTCAAATAGAAAATCTTAAAGATAAATGCGGAAAAACTTATTCGATTTAGATTGAAAATCTTATAATTATATACTAATACTTATATATCTACTTATGTGGCTCAGACCAACCCACAGAGGGTTGAAAACGTGTTTTTCCTACGCGTAGCTGCGAGCGGTTTGATCTGTTAAGTTGCGAGCTGCGAACAGATCCAAGATGAAGTGCGAGCTGCGAGAAGAGCCAAAGTCAGGTGCAAACTAGAATTGAAATTAATGCGATAATTTAACGTGTCTCCACGGCGAAACATAAATGCAAATTGAAAGAAAATGAGATAGAAATTTTGAAGTGAGAATGGAATTTGAAATTAAATTCACAAAATGTTTAATACGTTTAAAATATCACGGCCGTATTGATATCCGTGATTTATTTGATTGCATTGGTACCACAAACTATCTGATGGGGACAGGGCCACTACTCTGTGACAGAGTACTCCGACGAAGGAGCAAATATGTGGTTATTAGGGTGCTAGGACTACTACACGCTTTTTTATAAGAAAAAAGTTCATAAGAAAATGAGGCTCAAATCGTCAAATATTAAGAAAATCGTAAGAAAATCACGAGGCTCAATTTCCACAATTATGTGTTTTTATAGGCCAAAAATCGGTATTTCGTCGTTATTGCATTCAAAATGTTAAAGATGGAATTCAAATTCAAGAATACAATATCAATAACATAAAGTGTAAACCATTTTAGCCAGTTTATTTCAGTAAAAGTAAAGAAAAACTGAAGAAAATCTGAGGCTCAATTTCGGGAAAAGTAAGAAAATTGAGGCTCGGGTAAAATAATGGTTTTTTATAAAAAAAACGTGTACTTTAACTCCGAAAAGAGCTCAGAATATGGGGGATAACATGCTCCAGTGGAGGGCTATATCCCTTCGTAACATTCCCCTGTTGCCACTTTAGGGGCCTGTTGAGTCAATGAATAAAATTGATAGTGTAAGGCATCTCCATAAACAGCATTAGTGACTGACCTGGTGCAATACCCAATGTCATCCCCTCCCCCCACTGTTGCAAGTGGACTTCAAAGGAAGATTGCGATAATGAGTAAGGGGGCACTACGAGATGTATTCCTGACTCATACTCCTGCAAGTGCGCGTGCGTCTCACATTTTTATATTTCATGTAACATTAAATAGTGCCAGGCTCAACTTGCCATACTTCTCTTGGGAAATATAAAAAGGATGGGCCCGGTACTTTAATGTTAAATGAAATTTGAAATCGTAAGGAAATCTTTAATATTTAGTAAGAAGATTTTACCCAACAAAAGGAACAAGGAAGGGAATTTGAATTTTCAGCAGTGGAAAAAATTGCCCCTGTTTTCCCTTTCCTCCATCCTTCTGTCTAAATTTCGATGTACACCCTACCCTAGCGTGTCGCTTCCTAACAGCCCTATTTGTATCACATGAAATCAAATCGGGAGACTGCAATATAGACCAAAGACTGTTTCACTCTTTCAAGAAAGTGTTTGAGAGAAAAAAGGATATCATAGGGGGGGGGGGAGAGACTTTAAAGCAGAAAGGATAGAATACTACCGCAGAGAAACGGTGCGAAGTGCGAAGAGATTCTTCGGTGCTGCAAGTACGGTTCATATCTGGCGAGAGTGGGAGAGCTCACATCGCTGCGTAGCCTGGAACTCTCTCCGTAAGGACTTTGGTAGGCGCGTGACCCATCACGTCCCTCGGAGCGAAATTTTGCATTGAGGCGCGCGATTTACGCTCTCTGTTTTTTACCTTTTATGTCCTATACGTATACCAAAGTAACGCAGAATGTAAGTTTCTTCTTGAAACGCAAATTTGAAGTAAAAGATTGATAGATCAAAACAATAAGGTGTAAAAACAATTACAGAAGTGATATATAAGAAAAGACAATAAAGAATTTTGGGGTCATGGGATAGGAAAAGAAAGCAGCTGTACAAAAGAGAATAATGGTAAAGCAAAACAGAAAATGCAACTGTCTTAATTTCCTGCTTCTTGGCAATGTGCACTATCAGGTAAAAGAGATAAATAGATGAACAATATGGATTGGAAATGGGTCAAATTTAAAGCCAATGAGGCGTGGGAAAGTTGACTACACAAGGCCAGTAGGATGAGGCAGCTCCCAAGTTATATGACAAACAACATGGTGTAGCCAATAATGACAATCTGAGCCGGCATATTAGATTTTCTAAGCCAAAAATCAGAAATCTGGCTGGTTATTAACTTGTCTAGACAAGATGCAATTTTGCCTAGGCCAATTATCTGGCTTTTTTCATTTTTTTCTTTTCTATGAAAGAATAAGCTCCTATTAAACTCTTTGGCTGCAGGTTGGCTATAATAAGTTAATCACACCTTTGACTCTCATGGGTACATGTACTTTCAAGACATTTTTGTATCTTCCGTTTCTCACATTGCTATAACCTACTATTTAAGCTGTTATACCAGGCACTCAAGAACCAGGGGGCTGGGGAGATGCAGCCTTCCCCCACTTGTCAGATAATTCATGATGTCATGCTTGAGGAATTCGTTTCAATACGAGCTAAAATTGCTGTCTATGCAAAATGTTCACTTAACTTCAAAATGTAACAGGACGGACCCATAGCGTCCGCTTTATTCAATATGGTGCTATAGATTCGTTCAAAAGTCTTAAAAGCATGCTCGGGCAGGGACTGTTCTGTTTTCTTGGTCACCTGACACTAAACATGATATCTTTACCTTGAAAACCCGTGTTTCTGTCTTATAGTTTTTCGAGCAATAATTTTATATATGACAATTGATCGAGTGGCGCTATAGCTCTGATCACTAAAAATAAGATATTTTTCAATGCAGAATGTTTATAACTTAGCTTAGAGATTTACTTAAATTTCTCAAAAATTCCAATGAACTCATCCGCCGTATTCTATCTAGACAGGGTGTATCTCTATATATATAAAAGACAGTAGCTTAAGAATTATAGGGCGTGAATCTATAAATATTTTCAGGGGTTTCATTCCTGATCTCTTCCTTCTTCACTGCATTGTTGCGCACTTTCATATGAGCTTACCAATCACCCTCAGCCCCCATTCCAAAATTTGCTACCATATCCCTGTACATGGTTTTGCTCTTATCTACAAAGCAAAATATAATGGCTTCATTTTCAATCATGTTCAATTATCTATTGTTCTGCAGCCTCTTTTCCAAATTTGGTCTTGTATTGTCTGCTTTGGTTTTTCTCACCCTCATTTGGTTTTGAACACCTAGACATTCTACCAACCCTCATGACCACTGCCAACATGATTGTAAGAGAGGGAAAGATCAAAGGAAAGTTTTCAAAGTATGGGTGACAATACAAAAATGTTCAAAATCTGGGTGACAATACAAAAATGACAATTAATTCTAAAGCTTTAAGGCTTCATAAATTGCAAAAGCAGCTTGACAAAATAGTCCAGCCTCTTTCTAAATTCATGATTATATTCTTTAGGTAAAAAACAGGTTGAAATCACGATAAGTGTACCTGCACGATGCCAGCCAAAAGACATTTTCTTTGTGGCTTTTCTTGATCCAAGCCAGATAGCAAAAAGGCTAATCATAAAGCCTCCAAAATCAGATAACAAATGAGCTGCATCGGTCATAACTGCTAAACTGTGTGCGAAATATCCTCCTAAAGTAAGACACACAAATCAAAAATTAAAGACATGAAAAATTAGACAAAAACACTGCTGGAATCCTGGCAGCTAGTTCTACTGCTAACTTCAAAAATGTTCAATGTATGAAGGTAAAAAATACCTTCAAACTGCTGACAAAAAGCTCAACTCCACCTGCCAACAATTCAGTACTAAGTAAATGTACGATTTTCACCATCATCAAGTTGTTTGAGTGCATATCTCAGGCTTTACCGGGAGGATATTACCACACGCATTGAATTTTGCACTCTCTGAACATCGGAAGAAGTGAGATGGTGGGTTATGGGGTACTTTTTTGCTTGAAAATGCCATTAAAGAACGATGGGTCACAAAAATATTAAAATCTTGTGCACTGTTTAATATTGATTCATATATTTCAGTTATCTAATTCCTGCACAAACTAGCACCTCCACTACTACATTTAATCTGAAGAGGGATGCTCAACATATTTATATACAGCTTCATAAACAATCCTTCATCGAGCATGTGTAAAACATCGGAACTTGAACAACTTTCAATCCAAAACTCTTTAAAAGCTTTGATATTAAAATCACGAAAAACTAAGAACTCTTCAGTCATGGCCCAAAACACTTTCTTGTACTCAAATAATGTAAAGGAGATATGCTAAACTCGAGGCAAGCCGAGGAAGGGGATAAACGCGATCTTTGCAGTTTGCAAAACAATTGGATGCATAACAAAGACTTCAAGCATGGGCGGAACTCGAATTGAGAAAATCTGCTTCGTGATTGGTTAGCTGGTGCTCCTACCAACAATGTTGGTGATAAAACTGAAATTCTGATCCTACTTTTCTTGTACATATATTCTTTACAATATATTGTTTTAAACCCTTTTCTATGAGAACACCTAATATTTCGCTGAGCCTTTACATTCTTACTTATACCTATTATTCTTACACCTTACACATATTATTCTTGACTTATTTGGGTTGTGATTCGTAGATTATCTAGACTCGTCTATGTACTACTTCATAACTTAATCCAATAGCAGTATTTCATCTCAAATGTATTCGAAATAAAATCAAGCTTTCCTATTCGAGTACTGCTGTCTTATACACTGTTTTTTTATAATAATAATTTACGCAAATATTCTAAGGCTAGATGAAGCTGGAGCCTTGCACTATTCTTAAATTATTCTTAAATTTCAGCAATTCTGAGCCTCGATACTCCTATAAACTTTAACATTTACTTCCTTTTCTTACTATTCTACCTTTGAGTTATGTTATATGTCCATTATTATCGTTATTTTTGTTTTGTTTGTTGACGTGCTTAGTACAAATTAGTCAATTGTACACTACGAATTATATGCGAGGTGTAATACTGTAAGTAACAAATATATGCATATGAAAGTGTAAAAAAAGAGCATATAAGAAAGAAGTAATCAAATAGGAAAGATTACTATTGGATACTTGAAACGTAAGAAAGTTGATGGGTTGAATAAATTTGCGATCCCAGCTATCGGAGTCTATCTTCTGTTACCACAAAGACGTCTCATTATTTCAAGTGTCTTCAAGAAAGCCCTAACAATGTTTTGATCCTGAAATTGTGTAAAAGCTAAGAGATATTCAATACTGGGCTGAAAGCCTACAAAAAACGTGTTAAGGTTTGTCACACTAGAACGGATACCCCATCTTTGTTACGTAATATTCTTGCAAGGTACTCACCTACATGAGACATGTTATCATCTACTGATACAAATAATCTCCAAACCTGATACAAATCTAGTTTACCTTTTTCAATAACTGTACATTAAAAATTCTACCTGGAGATAATTTTTGCAAAGCATAAGTTTCTAAAGCAACCTGCACTAGGGAGATTCTTGTCTTTTAACAAACAGGGACCTCTTTCCAAGCACAGAAATTTTCTGAGTGTTGATACGAAATGTATGCCATGATTAGTCCTTACTTTCGAAGACAGAATTTAACAAAATACACAAATTTTTCGTTTGCGGATGCCAAAGACGAAAATAAGCCAAAAGTAAAATGGGTCACAAATCCCATGATTGCCATACGAGATCTAAAGATACATTGCCGACCCAAAAATATCTGTCCTTGAAAGGCAAAGTCAGAGACAAAACTGGGGGGTATGGTGGTAGTACACCGCCTAGTCTTGACAAAGTGCTATTTCGCAAGGGCAAAAACTGCAACAAAATGTACTTTTGCAGGGCAACTTACTGGACGAAGTCTGGCTCCTAGGTATAGCAACTTCCATGCGCTACTTCATTCTATCGATTAATTCCTACACAGTGAGTCATTCCCTTACAAAATTTTTCATTTTAGTTCCCTCCTAGAATGTCAGAAAACGTCCTTTGGAAAGTAGGACAAACATGTTCATCATAAATCTCTAGTAATAGAAGGAATACATGTCCTAATCGGAATCTTTTTCAAATAGGGTGGTTCCGAACATTAAAGCCTATCTTAGATTTCCATGTCTATTTTAATTACCGAATGGTACGAAATATTGCAAAATTTTCCTAATGGAGCAAAAGTACTGAGGGGTATTGCACCCTAAGCCCTCCCCAGTTAGTCCCCCTATGAATAGAAGTAGTATCATTATCATGTCAATTCTTGGGATTCTGTGATCTGGACAGCCAAAAGGCCTTCTTTCTTACAATTTTTCAGGGGGCTCAGCCCCCGTAGCATTGCCCAGAGGTGGCTCGAGCCCACAGCCCCACGTAGTCGGCGCCCATGTAAGAAACTCTAGTCCTTTGTTTATGAAAAATTAAGAAACTGTGCAATATCAATTTGTCTAAAAAGAGTACAATTTTGCTTGGAAAAGATTGTAGTTTGTTATTCTGATCTGCTTGGACATTCTTTGTGATGTTCAGCGGTTATATCTACCAATAAGTGTTCAACTTTCAAACAATACGGTAAGTTTCGGTCTCGATAATAAGAAAATAGTTAAGAAACTCCACTAGAAGCCTAAAATTTGTACGACAAATTAAGAAAATTTTAGTAATAGGTGCCGATCCTAGTTTCTTATAAAAAACGGGTGTTTCCACTAAAATTCGGAATCCAGATGGAAAATGATTGTTTCTAGGATTTACACCCGTACAGATACGAACTGGGCACTATCAATTTGCATCTTAAGTCCAGTGCTATCTGGAGATGAGCCTTAAGGCCCGTGTACATGGCTACAGATCTCATGTTGATCCGCACCGCAAGTAATACGGATTGACCTTCAGTCTCCACTACTCCTAGCAATCCGAAGGAAACAGGTACGGTTCGCCCGACAAACGATAATCGGTTATCGACAAGCGTTGATTACAAAGCAAGAACTATTGACTGTTTCAGCCAAATTGGGAGGGGGGTTTGACAGGGTACTGTTTTAAGAACGTGTTGTTCCATTTCCTATTTGATAAAATGGTGTTTCCGATGTTCTAGAGCGCATGCCCTTCATACATTTTCGTGGGGGCAAGCGTCCACACCTACTTCTTACTCAGGCACGCAACTAGGGGGTCCTGGGGGTTTGGACCCCTGCCCTCTTGTCATCAAAAGAACGAGAGTGTCCTTTTTGCAGTGCCCCCTTCCCATCAAAAAGGGCGTATTCCTTATATTGAAAAAGCGTGGTTCCAAAAATTTTCTGGGGTTTCGCCCCCAGTCCCTATTACTCCTTCATTACCGTGAAAAGAGATTGAATTGGGAATCATTGGACTTCAGAAACAATCATACCAGTAAACTTCCCACACTATTTCCTCTGTTTATGAATCTGCAAAACAGTATTCAAAGGCCGTATCTTCCTCAAAAAAGTTTTAGTCGTGTACTTAGCATGGATTGAATATACTATGGTATAATCAACTAAGAATTAAAAATTTGGCAAACTCAACGTATTTGATATTTTAATTTCGATGCAAAAGCTTTCTGCTATCATTTTGTTGATATCATTTTCGCAGGGTATTGTTAAATTTTCCAGGGCAAACGCTCCGGCACCCCAAGAAATGAAAGCTACTTCCCTAAACAAAGGTTTTCGGTGCACCGAAATTTCAAAGACACATTCTGTTTTTGAACAACAAATATTTCTCGCGTGTACTGTGTTTAAGGTATAATTGGAAACCGGGTCCCTGCAATCGGGCAACCTGTCACAACATGATACCTTTACACCCAAGTTATATTCCATGTAAACTGCATGCTGTAGGTGCATCAGAAAATGTGTGGTGCGCCGAAAAGTACGCACGAGTAGCACCAACCCAAGCCAGCAACAAAAGAAATTGCATTCCATCTAGCTTCACAAGACTTTAAGCACAGTGGAATTTTTGCCATTAGTTTATGCACCGAACGCCGAAACAAAAGCTTAGTGCACGCTGAAGATCTTTGGGCCTAAATAAGTACATGGATACACCTTGGAAATAAACACGTCTTACAAGAATACCAACTTTCTCTCTGAGCCTCGATGTAACTGTTCTTGTTATTCTCAAATAATTCTCAAGTACTAAGGACGTAACTTCGCTTGAAGATCAAAGGAATATATTCAATCTCTGTTGAAGTCTTTCTTCATCATAAAGTATAACAGAAGTGGAACAGAATAATAAACATGGAATCGATAGAACAAAAATTAAAATTTTAAGTCTTAGTGAAACTTAAGCTTCGCATTGCTCGCAAATAATTCTTAAACTTCAGTGATTATGAGCCATACTAATCTTACAATCTGTACTCTTACAAAAAAATTGTGGACCATTTTTCCAAAGAGCAAACATTTACGAGATAACTCTTATCATGATTTCTTGATAGAATTGTTTAGGGTTATGTGATAACCGTGAAAAATTCGTCTGTAAATCGTCAAATTTGCCACCTGGTAGGCAACTTTTTCTGCTGCCCGTCGAGAGAAAGTACCGTCTCAAGACCTGTGTAAACGATCCAACATTTCACCCAAAATTTCAGCCAACAAATTTTTAAAATGTTGGGAGGTGTTCAAATGACCCAACATTTCATCCAACATTTCTATGGAGGTTAAGATTTGAATATGCTGTGAAGGAGCTATGCATTTGAGACTGGGAACCACAATCAAAATGCAAATGGTGCGCGATTCTTGTAAGGGAGAACGCATACGCAATGCCGACAATGTTGGCCAGTGCTGCCACTCGTAGGTGAATTCCCCTACAGTAGGTGAAAACAAGGCCTTGTAGGGAAAAGGGGAAACCTACTAGGAAAATTGTGAAATGTAGGTGAAAATTCATTAGAAAATCGTTAGTCGTAGGGAAGTTATAAAGTAGCTTGTATGTCCTGCAAGATGACCGGATTTTAGCACAATTTACATGTTTTCAACATGACAGTACTCAGAAATGATTACAGTACACAGTAAGCTATATGTGTAACGTAGTTTAAGCACATCTTTTGCAAGAAATCTGTTTATATGAAATTAGGGCTAGGCTAGCCAGCAACTTCTTAAACAAAATTTATGTACAGGTCAAATGCACTAAAGCACAGGTTTGTACCAGAGGTGGCTCCAGGATTTTTCCGACGGGGGGCTGACTCTTCCAACGAGGGGGCTAACATATGGTTTTCAGAGTACTATGAATGCCAAAAATCTCCGAAATAATAGATTCTCGCCTTCAGATAGGGGGCTAGTATGTTATGATGGGGGCTATAGCCCCCTCTAGCCCTCCCCTGGCGCTACCCCTGGTTTGTCCTCTATTCGGAAGGAAAAAAGGTAAAATGTGCTCTTGTATTTTTTCATATTTCCGTACTTGCTCTATCAATTTCACTCAATCTTTACTTGGGCCATTTCAACTCATCAAAAAATCCCAATGATATATTGCAAAATTCAAAAGGAACCCAAGAGAGACAGTGAACATAGCAATATCGAAAACGATGGGGGGAGCACTGGGGTACTACTTTACTTTGATTTCTTGGGAATGTAGGTGAAACACAAGAAAATTAGGCTAGGGGAAAGCAGGGGAAAACACAAGCGCGGTAGGTGAAGAGGACAATCCGAGAATGGCAGCACTAATGTTGGCTGAGGTGTTCAAACGACCCAACATTTCATCCAACATTTGAAAACAATGGAAGTGTTGGCTACTGTCACCCAAATTTTTTGACCAGAATCAAACTTCACCCAACATGGTGTTCAAACGATCCAGCATTTCACCCAAACTCAATGTTGGGCAAATTTTGGGGTGAAATGTTGGATCGTTGAAACAGGGTTTCACTTCCATGTAAAGAGAAAGTCATTTTAAAATCTAGATTTCTCTTATTCCTATTTAACTACTGGACGCAATGATGACATAGAGTTTGAAGAATGATAAACTTACCAATGAATTCTCCGATCAGAAACAACAGGCAAACGATACTGGCGATTATCAGCTTCCTCTGAGCTGCCTTCGTTCCTGCATCGTGAGGTTTTTTTGTGTGGCAGTGGGTCTTCGTCCTATCTTCAAAACTGTCACTAGATCCATACGATGCATGTTGATGTTCGGCTGATCTTTGCACAAAACTAACTTCATCTGAAATCACGCTGACGATACTTCCATGACGCTTGATGTGAACATTTGGCACCTTAATGCTGTCATTGCTAGGCCCATCGAGTAACAGTGGAATCTTCTCATCTACATCGACTATAGCTGCATTTGTGAGTGCATTTATAATGTGATCTGATTGACCTGGAAAACTGAAACAAATACACAACGGGCTATGTTGATCCCTTCGACCGCAAACATGTGACTGCATTTCAAATAGCTACTTCGCTGCAAAGACAGTCTACCTTCAATTTGCAAGGAGCTCCATGCAGCAACATAAGACAGCTGGGGCACGCGATGAAAGGGTACATGCCGGTACCTGCTCATGTCAATATCCACGCAATGCTGCAGTCGTAAACTTTAGGAATTATAACGCAAAAGCACAGTAGTTGCATAGGCCATCACAACTTCGCGTTTCTTTACAAATTGCGAAAGCAATTCAACAGTGTTGCTTCAAGTAGTAGCACAACGGTGAAGACCTAACAACTTATGAAGCATAACGGCGCTATGCTACGATACCCCTGGACTACTTCGAGCATACACGCTTACAAAGGCACGGGATTCAAATATAAATACATAAGTATGACATGACATCACCTATACTAAATATGCCGTGAATATTTGTCCGGCACCGGATCCTGAAATCTTTTTGTACAACATGCGCAGATATAAAAACTAAAACAGTTCCAACTCTTAAATAACTGAAAATACAGCAATAACTAACGTGAGGTAGTAAACTTTACCTTCGAGCTATCCCAGCATGAAATTCATTTGACATTTCGAGGAAACTTGAGCCGTTGTTATCTACGGATTCCATGTCAGACATTTCCGCTTCGAACTCCTTCTCGATCTCAGCCAATGGTACTAAATGATTATTCATTTCTTTTCTTTCCATTTTAATTGCACGTTGCTCTCAATTCAATAGCCTCGCGTTTGTGTTGGGTTCCGTGTGCAGAAGAAATGTGCCGTGTGCAGACCATTGAGCAAGAGTAATTATGCAAAATCACATAGGGCAATCACAGACATCCAGCGTAAACGCACATATTACGAAGAATCAACTTTAGATGGTACTACCCAGCCGGCACACGATGTCAGATAGACGTCGATATGAAGTCAATTGACGTCTATAGACTAAAATTTGACTTTATATCAATTTAACATGATATAACGGACTCCTTTAGCTCCTCGCTTGCCCGTTGCGAATTATAGAATGAAACCACTGAGTCAATATTTATCACACCAGGCTTTCACTTTATGGGGTCACATTACATAAATAGAAATTCGCAAAATTATCAAATATAAGAAGAATTGTACCCAACGTTTGGAATAATTTAACCCAAGCCAATATTTTAATTGTTTTTCATATGTTTAATAACCTCATCAGTTTGGGCTCATACTAGTCCTATGTCAAAAAGGAACAATGCGACCTTAATTCTCAGTATCCTATTCACATACAGTCAAATCCCGACCAATAATAGCATGGAAGAAACCAGGAAGTTGACGTATTCTAAGCACGGAGCGAAGCCGAAAGAGGGCCGAGGCAGTTGTGTAGAAGAGGGGGCGCGCAGCCCCCCAGACTGTGACTTTAGGGAGGCTTAGTCCCCTAGCTCTGCAAATTCTTTCAAAGTAGAAACATAGAAGAATCAATATGCTGCTGTAAAAGGCTATTTTAGATTCAAGCGCTGTCGAGAATTTGTTGGTTTGCAGGATACAGGGTATTAAAAATGCATTTTTATCGTCTTCCTATCTAACTGCGTGGACTAATTTAAAAGCTTCTGATAAAGACACAGACAAGAAAAGAGCCCCCTAGCTATCAATAGAGCCCCTTATCTATTCACTTCTACACCACTGGGCGGAGGCCTTTGGATGAGCAAGGTTTGCTTTTGGGCCCCCCGTTAAACATCCTAGCCCCCCTCTCGGAAACTAAAAAAACTACTTATTGGGAGATTTATAGAATTTATTGTACTCTGAAAACCGTATTTTAGCCCTCGTCTGAAGAGTCGACCCCCGTCAGAAAATTGCTGGCGCCATCCATGCTTAATTAGGGGCAATGGGGGCAGCTGTCGCACAAAGTAAAGTGAAACAAAAACCTTGAACAATTAAGTTATTACCAGATAGGAAGAAAATAATTACAAGCCTTACAAGCACTTTTAGTCAAAAATGACATGTTAGCCGGATAAGCTTCTGCTTAGTCTCTGCTTATTTGGAGAAAATAGCCTCGGCAACCCAAGGTTATTTTTCGAACTGAGCCTACTCTTTCGAACTCTTTCTCCTCAAGTTCATGCCCATGTCCATCTCTCACCTAACTATACTTTGAAGGGGCATTTTCCAACGCTGCAGACTGTTTGGTTCAAGAAATTTTTTCTAGGGGCAAGCCCCCAAACCCCCACATTATAACATTATCATAATATAAGAATGAAAGGTTCGGAACAATAAGACTTTGGAAGCTAAGGGTCAAGGGGACATCACAATGAAATGTATGTTACCCAATCAGGAGTCGACAGATATTACATTT
>OLMO02000277.1:9859993-9892424 GCA_900291935.2 Cassiopea xamachana
AGAAAGGGGTTTGGGAGAAGGAGGATTGGGAGAAGGAGAATTGGAAGAAAGGGGTTTGGGAGAAGGAGGATTGGGAGAAAGGGGTTTGGGAGAAGGAGGATTGGGAAAAGGAGAATTGGAAGAAAGGGGTTTGGGAGAAGGAGGATTGGGAGAAGGAGGTTTGGGCAATTCAGGCAATATTCCAAATATCTGGAAAAACTCCATTCGTTAGCGACGAATTAAAATCATTGCAGAGGTTTTGTAACAATACCCCCTACATCTTTAATGATAGTTGTTGGGATCGTATCTGGACCCGCCGCGTTTCCATTCTTCAAATTTTTAATAGCATTATGCATACGAGTTTCATTTATAGTTTTGAATGTCATTACGTTTGATTCAGGTGTAATGTAGCAGAGACAATCATTATCTGGCTTCCAAGTGATCTTCTCTGCTAGCTTAGGACCAACTAAAGCAAAATGGCGATTCATTGCCTCCACTACATCCCGCTCACGTGTTAGATATTTACCCTCTACTTCTAAACTGGAGATTGAAACTGTCTTAATATTTTTGTCGAGTACTTTATTTATTGTTCGCCACATTTTCTTAGGGTCTCTTATATTTTCTTCGATTAACCCATTGTAATACTCCCTAATAGATATACGTATCCTTTTTGTTACTTGATTACGCTCCCTTTTTTATGCCGACCATATTTCGGGAGAGTTTTCCGCTTGCACCTTCAGTTTATCTCTTTCAAGAATTGATCTTTTCAGAGAAGGGGTAAGCCATAGAGCGAAATCACTTTGAGCCTTTTACGTCTTAATGGTGCATGGATACCCAAGATTGATTCGAATATCTCCTGAAATATGGTTGCCATATCTGTGGTATTGTCACAATACGGACTGAGGATAGTTTCCCATGCTACCTGCTGTATGTCATTTCGGAAATGTGCTTTATTGCATTTTCTCATATTGCGAGATTCAATTACTTTTTGCTTTTTACTTTTGAAACTTTGCCAGGCATTGATTTTCCGAATTCCATACACCAGATAGTGGTCAACCATTTCAGTTTTAATTACATCCGCCTCTGTAATTTATTTGGAATGTGATGAAGAGAAATGGTCAATTAATGTATTACTTGTTCTTTGCTCTCCTGATTCTGTCGTCGTAACAGCAACTCGCGTATAACTTTTGATCAACTGCACGAGTTGGTATTCAGAGTAGATCGACTTGAGCTGCTTGGCATTTGCGTTCTTGCAGCATTTTAAGTCAAAGTTTGTGTCTCCGATCAAAATGGCTTCCTTCTCTTCTCTATCTAGGCCTTTTAAAATTTCCCTTAGATTTCCAAGTGCAAACTCATCAACACCTGCAGTTGGAGGTCGATACCAACATATAAGATGTAACGATTTTGCATGGATATTTTGGAAGACTGCAAGAGAGATCAGCTCCAGTTTGTCACTTTTTACCTTGATATTGGGGGATGGCAAAATGTTTGATAAACTAATAAAAGGGGGTTGGAGTAAAAGGGGGAGTGGAAAAGTGGACGTGATAGAAAACAGAAACATATATCGTTGAAGTAGCTATTTCAAATAAACACATATATTCATATGCAATTCGCTTTTTTAACTGTTCCTTGTATATCTGTACGCAGTTTCTATAGTTTTGTACACAGCAGTGAACTGATTCTCCGAGCGCTGATTTCAGATTCTCTAAATTTAATAAAAGGAGGTTGTTATTGCGACGGGGGTTGGAAAAAATTCGAAAAATTATTAATCGGGAGGGTGCGATTATTTGGTACTCTAGAGTAGGCATTTAATAATGAAAAGCTGTTATTCTCCATGCTGAATGCAAATTTTTACTAAGTAGCTATTCTTAGAGCAGGTGCTTTTCAGCAAATTTATAAATCATATATTCTATATGAACTTAGATTGCAACACCTGTAACTTTGCAGACGAGAACACACTGTATTCATGCAGGTCACCGATGGATATAGTGATTACTGAAACAGAGAACACCTTAGTGACCATCCATACTTGGTTTGACCAGAACAGGATGGTTGCCAGCACTGCAAAATTTCGAATGATATTTCTTGGAAAAAAGTAGACACTAAGTTACATCTAAATGTGAATGGAAAAATAATCCCAGAGGATGTGCAAGTGAAACTTCTTGGCGCTACTATTGATAACAATCTAAAATTCCATTCACACATCGAAAAGATGCGCTATAAAGTAAATCAAAAGACCAGCTCTCTCTCTAGATTGCGAGGTTACATGAACGAAAAGAAAGCCAAATTCTTACTGAATACGGTCGTGATGTCATACTTCCAATATTGCCCTTTGATATGGAACTTTGACAATTTAGAAGAAAAATTTGTAAAAATTAATGTTGGAATTATATAAGACAATTAACCACATAAACCATCCATATATGTGGTATCTTTCATCAAAAAAGTGGTGGAGTATGATTCTAGAGTTAAGGTACTCTGCGAGCTTCCAACAGCCAGATCACAGAGATTTGGTACAAATTTATTGAAATTTAAATAAAGTCTATTATGGAATAGCCTCAGTGATGAAATTAAAACTGCAAAGAGCTTAGCTATATTCAAACAAAAAATCAAATCCTGGAATGGCACTCGTTGCACGTGCAATATCTGCAGAAACTAGTCATTGGTATAAGTATTATATTTTACCTCACTTTTTACATGTGACAATAAGTTGTGGATTTGCTTTTTAGTGTTCTGGTATTTTGATTTTAATTAGCTTATATAACTATTTCATTCTATGCAAACAGAAAAATAATTTATATGATATGACATGATATGATAGCTGTATAGAGAAACACTATTGCAGTTACCACTCTAGGACATTTTGAAGAACAATTACCAATGCTATATTGACAACATTCAGGGAGTGCATGGGTAGTAACAGAGTACCCCTGTTAGTGTAAAATTCTTCAACATAATGCGATTAAAAGCAGAGAACCGATGTTGGAATGCTTTGGAGTCCTACTTACAGGGGTGATTCTAGGGGACTCGGGGTGGGGGAGCCCTCCTTGTTAAAATTTCTGTTTATTATGGGGGTGCTCAGCATTCAAAGTGCATTTACCTTGCTTCCAATGTCTTGTATTGTATTGCTATGAAGAATGAAATCACTGGTACATGGCTATTGAGACCTTTCTAGATGTTGGCTATGTTATGTCATAATTAGGACTAAATCATCATGTCTCCATCTTTAAAAGTATGGGTGTGACTGGAAATAGGCCACACCCAATTAGCATTGCATCTAGAGCCCCCCTTGCAAAAATTTTAAGAATCACCGCTGTCTATCAACCTTTCGTTATTGTAATACACATGCCATACAGCCTGGAAATTGAGGTATGCCTTGCCTTTCGTGGTCTAAAACGTCTCCCGAGGTCTTAGGCAATCCTCTGACCTTAACGTCATAGAAAATGTATTGTTTTTATTGAAGTAAAAACCGCAAATCCACTCTCCAAGGTTTAAAAAAGAGGAAATAGCACGAATATTTGAAGAATGGTAGCATATTTCAAAACAGTAAATTGGCAAATTATATCAATCAATTCCACAGTGTGTAGAGTGAACTGCACTATCCAACAAAATGTTGAGATTTTTAACAAGCCGAGTAGCTATGAAGTAATTAATTTCTACTTTACTAAATAAATAGCTTTCCTGCAATTCTGTGAAATTTAGCAATGTTTGGGAATCAAAGTATGCAAAAACTCATTGTTGCACTCTTGATAAAACTGCTTGTTTACAGTTGTTCCGCAATCTTGGCCTCCCAATCACTTCCAAAATTATGGTAGGGGAGAAAAATAACAACAACAAAACCAAAGAAATAACAGCAACAACAAATTCTGGCCTAGTTTTTCTGCGTTCACCCTGTTCAACAACCCGCTACCTGAGTCCTCCTCCCCTATTTATTTAGTTAGCTCTACAACACTGTCGAAACTGTTCTACATTAACTGCAGAGCGCCCAATTCTAACTTAGCTAATCTAAATACATTTATGTTGGCTTTTACTAAAATTGTTGACTAGGTTTTCAGTTCACTCTACAGAGTAAATGAAATTTTGTTTTTGGAAATGTGCCTGATGCAATAGAAATGCTTCATAATGTCAAAACGAAATGACGATTATTCCACCCAATTTGCAGACACGTTCCTTGCAATGAACGCGTATGTGTCAGAAGATTCTTCAATCTAAAAAGAAATACCGAGAAGATTTTATTAAAAAGAACGGATTGAGAAAATATTAAGTTATAATATATAAAATACTAACTTTGAAACATCATCAAAATCTACGGCATGCTTTAAATGTGAAGTGACTCCACTGGTTTACAGTAAAATAACTTTTACAACAAAAATTCTTGAGGCCTACCGTTGTATAAAAATAAATTCAAACCAAAAATGGGTTTTATATGCACCGGGAAGCTTTCATAATAAAAATAGTTCAATAGATTAATAACAACAAATACAGGATAAAACCATACAGTACTTTGGTATTGGATAAAATGATACCCATGAAATGGCAAAAAACTGTAAACAGGGGAGGAAATACAAAAATTCACAAAATTACCAATTCATTCACAAGAAAAACCAGAAAAATAATGGACAGTACTAAAGGTATTTGAAGAAGAAACAGCAATAGTTATTGCTTTATGAACTCATGGAGAATTTAATTTCTATGTTTACGTAATTGATTCTCTAATATCAACGTTTGCTTCGTTGGCAGAGCTTCCCAACAAGAAAAAGAATTGTCGTGAATAGAGCCAAAACTTACAAGCATGTTTGTCGGTTTTCCTCCGCCATGACCAGCTTTCGTGTCAATTCTTATTAGCAATGGATTTGTCTGGAAAAAGGGTTTGTTGCAAAACATACATTATACATAATTGATATTTTAACGCTCTCAAGCATTCTAGAAATCAATATTTGACAAGAAATTCGAAAAAGCAGTATAGTTTACACGTAATATTTTGGATATATTTATATATTTTGGGAGTGTGGAAAAATCTGGAGTATCGGAGAATCCAGATTATTCGATGCCGGATTCAGAAGTATACTATATATAGCAGCGGTATGAAGCTCATATGGGCCCAGGGGTCACAAAAGGCGTACTGTAACGTCACGTCGGTAGGATGCGGCCTAAGAAGGTGCCATGGCTAGAATGCAAATAACTCATCGGATGTTTACTATCTGGCACGCCAGACAATGGTGAATACTGGGGAACCAGCTTTTCCAATGCCATCTAGTACAGGCGAAAAAATATTGCTTCTTGGTTTCAGTATATTCAAAATTCTTCAGGGGTCACATTGAAGGCCATGGCGGTCCGGATCCGTATTTTAGATACCCTTGGTATGTATATATATATATATATATATATATATATATATATATATATATATATATATATATATATATATATATATATATATATATATATATATATATATTTATATTTATAATATATAGATATATATATATATATATTTATAATATATAGATATATATATATATTTATAATACATATATATATACATATATAAATGCCTATCGCATTGAGCACTCTGACTTTACAGTCCTTTTGGATTGTTATATATATATAAATAAATCCAAAAGAACTGTGATATTGCTCAGATAAGAATGATGGTCAAAATGACATTGGTCAGAAAATATCATATTCTTTCTTATTGCGCTATGTAATTCACCTGACTATCCAACGAGCCAATCACATGCTGAAGCTGCGCTACAAATTTAAATGAATGCAATGGCACAACTCTATCATCGTGGTCAGCAGTCAACAGAAGCATAGCTGGGTATTGGATGCCATCTTTCTCTGGCTTCACAATGTTATGAAGAGGGGAGTACCTGGAAAATATGACACCTCGTTATCACAAAACGAAGAGCTTGGATATGTTTGATTTGGGCTTTAAGTTTCTGGCTTTTTATTTCCTTGATTTTCCTGTTCTTGGCCAAATAACTTTTCAACTCAAATACGACGAAAATAAAACTTGATTCAAAAAAATCGTCCAAAATAGGTTTGATTCAGCAACTGAGAAGAATACATAATTAAATAAAATCTTGAAGTTGGCCCTGTTTTTTATGGCATTCTATGTTGAGAACATATCTAGCAATGTTTTGTGAGTAATTATTAAGAAACATATCAGCGATCTAAGAAAAATAAATAAGAATAATTGATAAAACTATAATAGGTGGCCGAAATGTAGATCAATGAAGAATCGACTACTCTCCAGAACGGAATAAAAGGGGGGTGGTAATAGTCGGGGGGTTGGAAAGTCTATAAGTAAATAGTAAGGGGGTTGCAAAAAATGGGGAGGGTAGTAACATGTCCTAGAAACACAGTCTCTTACATACTTTCTAACATACTAAAATTGTTTCCATCATCCTCTCTCAATGTCACAATTGTTAGTACGACTTTCATCTACGTTGCCAGTACTTCTGACGGCAATTCGTTTCTATTTCTGTGCTCATCTAGCAACGCACATTCTAAGTCTGACTTGGACGATGCCATTATGGATCAAAATTAATAAGCGGAAGGGAGGTTGCAATAAAAATATCATGGTGTACATCTTTTCAACAAAAAATTAGTCATGGGAGACCTCTATTCCGGACTGGAGAGTAGCGACTAAAATATCAAGGGGTGTCGCCAGGGCATCCCAAACGGGGATGAGTTCCCCATACGGGGAATGAATTTCAAAAGCATGTTGAAATATAAACAAGTACACACGCCTGAAAGTTTCTCAGACAAACTTAGATGTTCTCTGGGGGAGGGGGCTAGTGTTTCACGACGAAAAGGCTGCAGCCCCACTGCCCCATCTGGTAACCCCATTGAAACTTGTAGAATTTAGGAACTTACTTAATTGCTTCAAAGAATTCTCTTTAAAAAAGAGCGTTCTTTCTCTAAAAATTGAGCATTTAAGCTACCATGAAAGCACCCCACTGAAAATGTTTATTCAGGCTGTGTACACTTTTGTTGACTTACCTCAGCAAAAACTCAAACTCTTCTTTATTTTCTGAGCAGCCAAAATCCGTAGTCCTTAAAACGGATGTAATAATTATTTATGGCATAATCCCTAAAAACTATCCTAATCAGAGTTGTACCAAAGCATGGAGGGGGAGTTTCTATAGCCACGCTTCTCACTCAGAATCCTCCAGTGCGCCACTAGTTCCACAGTAGTGTCTCCCAAATACGAAAGAACCTTTTCAATCTCGGATCTAATGTGTTTCTTATAAAAGAAGACATAAACTTCAGATCAAGGAAAAGTTTCTTATATGAAAAACGATGTATACCATTGATCAGCTTAGTAGTACTGTGTAGATTCATTACCATAATACAAAGGCAAAGTGTTTTGCAAAGAATTAATGTATTGCTATGCTTTTCAAAGGTACAATATATACAAAAAGTCTTTCAATAAGAAATAAGTATTCTTTCAGACTTAAACTAGATTCTTATAACAGAGAGTATTGTCTTGAGATACAGGGTCTGTGTTTCTTAAATTTATGTTTCGTTCACTTGGATTCAACAACTCTTGACAATGTGAGTTAATCCTGTATAATGCACCGATTTACCTAACGTTGCGCCATTTTTAAGCACTAAGTCTCACTTTTCTATTTCAGGTGGAGTCAGGGACAAACTCTCTCTACCAAAAGTTTTGGAGCACTTGCAATATTTCTGTTGCTGATTGAGGAGTACCCTACTGTCCTCGCAAAACAATGTTGGTTCATACAGGATTGACATGCACAGTAAAAGTCACTATGATTGCAGAAAGTATACGTTTATTATGTTCAAGGTATACGTTTAAATTCAACATAGTCCTCAAGGGCAATTTAAATTAAAAGGCCTTAGTGGGTATTTCACCACTTTCGAAATATTTCAAATAAATGTGCCGATGTGGGGGGGCCTGGGGGGCGTTCTGCCCCCTACTATTTTCAAAATTGTACGAAAGTTGGTCAGAAGTTAGCTAGGCAGCAAGAGGGTTGGCCACAGTATTTTCTGTGACCCTTTTTTTTAGCAACAGTTCAGCAACAATAGTTGGTCAATTGGTCAGAACGCCCCTCCCACAGGTGTCTCGGCACATCGCTGCTCAAGGGTGGAGGTGATGTCATTCGGTTGGAATGCGCAATGGTATCATAAGTACCAGATATCATGCATAAATTAATTTATGTCCCAAGAACTGTTGGCAGAGGCTGAAGCTGAATTTGTCAATGCCAATAATATGCTCCACAGTAGTTACAAATGAAGATGATAAAAGTATTCTGAGGAAAGAATGGGGTCTGTAAAAATGGAGTTGCTGAAGGAGTTCTTAGGGACAGCAAATTATGTCTGAAGTGTAGAAATTCTTCGTTAAAAAGGATGAAGTAAACGATTTTGATACAGATGAAGTTATATGCGGCATTTAAAACTTTAACGTACCAGGCGTGACCAATTGTAAACTTGTGAAACTTCAGCATATCCAAGACGCTGAAAATGAAATAAAAACGATTTTTGCAGGATTCGTGCAGAATTTTGAAAGCAAATTCAAGGAATTTTTAAAGATCATTCAAGGACCAAAACAAAAAGTTCCAAGGAACTTTAAATTAAAAAGCCTTAGTGGGTATTTCACCATTTCCGAAATATTTCAAATAAATATCACGAATTAAAACGCAGAAGCAATAACAAATTTCAAGGAGTGTGGTCAATTTTCAAAGAAATATACTCATTTTCAAGGAGTTTCAAGTACCCAGTAAAGACATTTCAAATTCCAATACTTTTCAAGGAGTTCAAGGACCTGTATGGTGGCCCATCGGTTTCATGGTGTTTTCATTGTTCTTTTCCACTTGTGATCCAAAAATCAAACTCGTTTCCACTTTTAAAGCTGGAATTTACTTCTGTTTTCATTTTCAATTTGAAATTAATTTTGAAATTGATTTCAAATCAGTATTGATATTGACTTTGTAATCAATTTTGGTTTGCAATTCATTTTTTTCCGGGTGGCCCATTAGTGTCAATCTCAAAACAAAAGAGGCTGGCCTCAATTTCAAACAACTTTGGCAGGAAACGTTTTCAGAACTTTCCCTTGCAGCTATCCTTTGGGAAATTGTAATGGCAGTTTGCTTGGAATCTGGAGTGAATCCATGGTATGAAGATCAGAATATGAAAGAAGACCTTAAAAGATATGTGCAGCAGAACTTAAAGCGCAAAGAAATACTAGATTGTATGAAATTAGACTACGCAATGTACACCTGGAGTATGTCGACCTTGGCCAGGCGTTTGAAGTATTTTGATATTCATTACATCGATTCGAATGTTGCTTTATCAGCAGTCACAAATGCCGTGAAAAAGGAACTAGAGGGTCCTGGAAAGTTGCTAGGTTACCGTGCTATGAACCAAAAGCTAAGAACTGAACATGGTCTATGTGTCCCACGAAGGCTCGTTTGTGATGTCATGTTTACTGCTGATCCACAAGGAATGGAAGCAAGAAGAGTAAAAAAGAAGAGAAATAAACCCAAGCAACCATTCATGTCAAATGGACCTAACTGGACCCTTTCACTTGATGGTCATGATAAACTGATGGGTTTCCAGAACTGTACTTTTCCCATTGCAATATATGGTTGTCTTGACACCTTTTCAAGGAAGATTCTCTTTTTAAAAGTTTGGGATGGAAATTCTGACCCCAAAATAATTGGTAATTTTTATCTGCAGTATCTTGTAGAAAGCAAAACATTACTTTGCTATTTAAGATTGGATAGAGGGACTGAAACTGGTGTAATGGGGAGCATTCAATGCTTTTTACGACAACATCAGGGGGATCTTACTGACCCAACTGATGCCATCATCTATGGCCCCTCCACCTCTAATGAAATAGAAAGATGGTGGAGGGACTTGCATGAGCGAATGGAAAAAGATATCAAAGCAATTCTGCAGTGTCTTTTGGAATCTCATACCTATGATCCAACAAATGAAAGAGATCGCAAACTGATGTCCTATTTATTTATTCCTGTAGTTCAACGGGAATGTGATTTGTTTGTGAAAATTTGGAATTCACATCGGATTAGGCAACAACATGGATTACAACTTCCAGCTGGAATACCTAACCATTTATATGCATTCCCTGAACAATATGGTGCTATGGAAAAAGGAATTCCATTGTCAGAAGTAGATCTTGTTGAAGTTGCTGAATTATCAGGTCTTGCTTCCTCATTACAATATCTTACTGTGGAAGATCAATTTGAGCTATGTCAAATTTTTCCAGAACCAGAAAACGTTTGCTGTAAAGATTTAATTGCTGCTTTTAAGTTCCTTAAAAATTCAGAAGTCACTCTGTAGAAAGTTTCAAACATTTTATGAGGAGACAATACATTTTATAAACTATATATTTGGACATTTTAATCTACATTTATATATAGATTTATTTACCATATTTTGTCTTACTGTGAGTTTTCAAATAGAACAAAAAGTATAAAAACAATCAGTGAAACTTGAAATGTTGTTGCGCGGCATTAAATAGGATAATATAAATGTAATTATCTATTGAAACATGTAACAAAACATCACATTGTGATTCTTCAACAAAACATGGAAAATTAGAGCAATCAGTTGTTTCTTGCTATTTTTGAGCTATGCCTCTAAACTACCATCCAAAAGTTCTTTTGGCAAACTTTCCTTTTTGTACTGGGGTAGTGCAAGCATCTTACAGTATTTATTGCATATGTGCTCAACAAAAAATTGGTCAATTGCATTACATGACAGGTTTCCTGCACAAAAATTCAATTCTCCATCCTCCAATAACCTTGTGCTTGCAATTTCTGGGTCACAAAGGGTGTATGCAACTCCTTGCAGATCAAGCACCATCATTGGCATATTTGTATGCACATATGAAAAGTGGGCAAAGCATGATGCTTTCTCTATTACTTCATCAGATTGTGAAGATGCTTTTGAAATGAGTCCATTGTTATTAATATATTTTTCAAACATTCCTGGAATATATTCCTCAACAGTAACAGGAAAATTGCCAATTGAAGAATAATATACTTTATTGTAGGAGAATGATTTACCAAAAGATGATGGCACTTTCCTTTCAAAGCTCTGTGCAATACTTCTTGCTACTGAATGCATTTGCACTTGCTTTCTTGTATGCTGATCAGCTGACATATTTAATTGAGAAAGCAGTGGTTCCATGTGCTCTTTCTTGTATTCTTTTATGACCCATTTATTTGAGTTAGATACATCTTCAGCAAAAGAGTTATCTTCTTTAGAAAGTTCCACTTTCACTGATCTGTTCCACTTTTTACCAGCTACCAGGTAGCTTTCTAGCTCAATTGAAATTTTGGTTACATTAGGTGGCTTAACCAATTTACCAGCTTGAAGAAGAGCAGCAACTGAAACAGACTGGAAAAGCTGTTGCTGGGACAGGCTGCAGCAAATTAAGGTGGGTTGTTGAAGGCCCTGCATTCCCATACGAGTTACTGTTGCTGTGAACCCCGCCACCTTCACTTCCCAACTCTGATGATGGCATTTTGAACTTTCCACCCAAACTTGCCCTAGATGGCTTTCCAATTGATGAGACATCCATTGTGAATCGGACATAATAAAACTTTTTCCCAGATATCTGCTCTGTGAGAAAGCACGAGGGCCCTCTGTCGCTGAGCAAAATGTCGCAAGATCCTTGTGGCATGTCGTAAAACCTTTCGCACGCATCTCTGATGTTCTCAATGTTAAGTTCGTCATAGTCAGTAAAATCGACAAAGTCCCGTGTGTCAAGAGGCTCATACTTTTTAGATCTGTTTGGAGCTTAGCTCATCCTTTGTACCATAATGCTGCTGGGGCATTTGCTCTTTGCCATTGTAGTGCTATTTTTACTTCTCTTTTCTCCAACCATTTTCTGAAATTCTTGCCACGTTCGCTTCTTGTTTGCAGCCATGTTGGAAATTAGAAATTTCTGAAAACGTTTCCTGCCAAAGTTGTTTGAAATTGAGGCCAGCCTCTTTTGTTTTGAGATTGACACTAATGGGCCACCCGGAAAAAATGAATTGCAAACCAAAATTGATTACAAAGCCAATATCAATACTAATTTTAAATCAATTTCAAAATTAATTTCAAATTGAAAATGAAAACAGAATTAAATTCCAGCTTTAAAAGTGGAAACGAGTTTGATTTTTGGATCACAAGTGGAAAAGAACAATGAAAACACAATGAAACCGATGGGCCACCATAGACCTGTACAAACCCTGTAATTTGAAACCGTCAAGCAGAATATATTTAGGGAAAATGCCAAAAAAACAAGGAAATACTTTAGGCAATGAAAGCAAGGCTGCAGTAGCATCTGTAATTCATTTCGCGCTATCTCTTATTGTTTAATTACTAAAGGACTACTGATATATTTATAAAGATCTCTACAAAAGAATGCCATTGCAACCAGGTGAATATACAGTGGCACAACAACAAACGAAAACAAAAGATTTTCTGCATATCAGCAAAAATGACTGAAATTCTACGAGAAACAGCGACTGCATTCGTGAAGAAAGGAGTCTTGATTAGCATGGATTAGCATACAACTTCGCCGAGTTTTTGTTGCTGTTGTTGTTTACTTTGTTCTGAGTAGGCTGTTATACCTAGCTGATTCAGCTAATTTAGGCTTACTATGCATGCCGCATTCAGGCATGGGATCCCTTTTTTAACGTCCCTTCCGAAGGACGGTGGAGTGAGTTGTTTTAGTCTTTCATCTGGAGGTCGCCCATCCAGTTTCTGACCTTACGCAGCCATACTTAACTTCAGCTAAGCTAATGAAATTGGCTGGGCCGCTTGGCCACTCACCCCGCTAATGCTACAAGAATTCAATCACGCTAATAGTTGCAAGAATTAAATTACGAAAAGAACTTCTACCAGTCTTTTTTATACGTAGCCTGGACTCTTAAGTGCCAAATTGCTGGGGGTTTGAATACGCGGGAGGAGAGTTGAAAACGCCAGAAGAAATTAATAAGCGCGGGGGGTCGGAATAAAGCGGGGGGGGGGGTAGAAAAAATGCTTTGAAGTCTAAGATAATACTGCTATGACGCACTCCATGTTCATAAATTAGGCGTCTATGGTCGTGAGAATGCAAACAGCACAAAAATATTGGTAACAGACAAGACGATTTGTTGAAAACATCTGATTGGAACTCATTTTGAAAACTTTTTGAGCAAAATCTAATAAGTGGAGGGGGGTCCTTACAAGAGTTGGGGGAATTGGGAAAAGTTTCAAAAATTAATTAGCGGGGGGACAGCAATTAGGCACTCAAGATCTATGGTTACGGAGACTTCTTTTTACGATTTATTCACGAAACTGTTCAGTCTGACTACTCTCTTAAAACAATCGTACAAGAATTAATCATTGTTTTAACCCTCAAATTAGCGCCCCTACAGTGTCTGCATAGCAAAGTAAAAAGCATTTTAAACGAATCCTCTAACTCTATCTATGGAAAAATTTAAGTAAAATTCTGAATCTTATAAAATCATACCACATGAACAGCATAGAAGCACCAAAAAAGCACTTATGTCAGGGGAGGTGGAGTGGAATTTCATGATGGGTACCATTCAAAACGGAGATATCTTGACGAGCGTTGACTTTCATATTTTAAGGTCCGGAAGCTTCAGTCGGTTTTACCAGCCTTCAAGTTTCATGCAAACAGGGGGTTAGCAAAAATGCGGAGAAATGGACAGGGGAGGGAGGAGGTTTAGCTGTAAGTGGATATCTTTTTCAGTGTAGTCTCCGTAAGAGAGGAGAGGATATTTAAAGGTTTTTTAATGATAATCTTCCTGTGTAAAGAGGAAAACAAGAAATAAGTACAGTATGCATGCTTTTTGCAGCTCCCTTATTCGTCTTCCAACTCCGTATCTGCATGGACAGGGATGGGCGGGCTGCTCACCAAAAAGTGGACAGGTGTGGGCTGGGGGAGGGAGGGGGGTTGAAAACTGGCAAAAATGTGCGGGCATCCTTTATAGATGACCCCTCGTAACGAATTCGTAGACTGGTTAGCTTAAGATAAGAAAAGACTTGCTGTAAGTTTTACTCTATTCATTATTTATCAAATTGAAGCTATTTACAGCAGAATTAACGCAATTTTAAGAACAATCATCGTAACTCTATCTGTAACGGAATTCTGCGACTGAGCTACTAATACCCCATATGAAAACATCATATGGGTAAAAATCCTTTGCTTTTCATGGAGCAAAAGAGTGGAACAATCTTGATTTAAGAACAAAACTAGCTCATTTTGTTCATTGCTTCATCCTATCTTTAAAAGATTCTAAGGTTAATAGCATGGCTTAGCTTGTCTTATTTTAGTTTATTTTTAATTGCAACTGTAATTACTTATACATATGTAGATCATATTCTTTCAGACATCTTATATTGGAATTAGGTTTTTCTTTTTTTGTTTCACAGGGCCAATTGTAACCCAGGCTGCAGAATTGCTACCCTGTATAAATTAGTTTTAAATGAGATGGATAAATGAAACTATATCAGGGTTGCCACTGGTATTTCAAGACAAAATTTCCTGATTTTCCCAGATATTTTTTGTGAAATGCTACTCATTTGCCCCTGATTTTCTCTGATTTTACTATCATTTCTTTAAATAGATGTGGAGCTTGGGAGAGCCTTGACCCTATTTCTGCAGTTCAAATTTTTGGTTCCATAAAACGCGGAACTGACTGCATAGAACAAAATCTTATAAAAAAGGGAAAACTTGTAAACTGTCACACTCAACTGGATGTATGACTGAGTATGGAGAGAGGTACGACTCTAAAATGAAACAATAGTAACATTATAATTTCCCTGATTTTCCCTGATTTTTCAAAATATCTTTCTTTTCCCTTGATTTTCTCTGAGTTCCCTGCTTTGAAGTCAACCCTATGTATGCAACACATGCATACCAATAATGAGAGCATGCCGAGAAGGCGCAACGGAAGTCCCCAAAACAAGAGCCCAATGCACCATTTCGTCCTCTGTCGCGGCCCTTCACGACAAAAGAATATGCTTCAAAACTGAGTGAATGGAGATAAATGGTGGGCCTACTCGAAGGCCACCATTGCAACAATCGACAAGACCTGCCAGGAAAGGTAGCAGGAGCTTTATTTTTAACTACCCTTTGTCTGGTTGGGATGGATTTAAGCAATACATACGACAGAGCTTGGTCTGAACTTGTTTGTAAACGCATAAGCGCTTTTAATTGAAATAAGATCTTAAACTTGAAACCAGACAAACACTACACAAAACAAAACAAAAATGAAGTGCGCAAAACTGCTGCCCAGCACTCAAGCTCATTGTGACTCAAATCCACTTGCGACATCTTTTCAAGAAGAGTGCAATCGCCTGAAACCACGCACTTGTCACTCAGAGTGAGTACAAAACATATCTGTTTAAAGTAAGATTGAGATCAAACCAAATTAAAATCGCAACCTTCTTGTGGATGCCGCCCCATTCTTAATAGGATTGTATTGAGGGTCTCAAATGGATTGTATTGAGGATCTCAAATGGATTGTATTGAGGATTAAAAATCTAGATAAACCCAGCAGAATTTTGATGTTCATAATAAGTATTTTTAATGGATGTTGGTTTTAAGAGAAAAATTTAGAACTGCACCTAAAATCCAGCGATGATGTGTTCCTTTGGTTGCAGATGAGGTTGAACTGTCTGCTTTTGGCGAGAAGAGATTGATAAATGCTACTGCCTCTAACAATTCCATTAATGGTTGTATTTCTCCTATCTGTTCATACCTAAATCTACCATTGTTACAGCTATTTACCTTCTTACAGTCTTGGGTCACTAAATAATAAGCTTGTGAATTGCACGTGTTTTTCGTTGGAACTGCAAAAATTTATATAGAACTGCACAATCTGTGTGGAACGGTACGTTAAAAAAAACTCTGATGGGATGGTCAGGGAGAGATAGAAAGAAAAAAACTAAAATATATATGGATAAGATGGTAGATAGATACATCAATAGATGGTTGGGTGGATAGATGTATGGATAAATGAATAATTGATAGATAGATAAATAGATCAATAGATTGGAGAGAAAGCTATATTGCTTACCCAACTTGACAGATCACGCACTTAAAAAGATCAGGTCTTTGGTTGGTACAAGCTGCTACTAAGAGTCCACCATTAGAGCCACCTTGAATCGTTAACCTTTTATGAAAAAGTAGAGCTGTAGTTGGGGGAGAGCATAGAAGATAGCTCATGCAACATTGAAATTGAATTTAATATTAGATCATAAATAACAAGAGCAAAAAGAAACTCCAAAATCAATGCAAATTTTATTGTATAAAATATCGTAAAATCCAGAACATAAACTCCCAGAATGTAGGTCGCCTGTATACGAACCTAAATATCCTTCCGAATAAGCCCCCCGGAATATAACAGGGTTAGTAAAGGTTTTGTGGCAAAACGTTCCCTGATTTGTTGTATAATTTGCACAGTTTTCCCTGAACAATAGGATGAATATGTATACATTCTTCCCTGATTTGTTCTAAAATGATAGGCTTTTTCCTTAAGTATCAAAAGATCTCGTATATAGATTTTGATACTCAGACAGGGAAAAGACTTTCTAAGCATGTTCAAACTAAAATTATTTCAACGAACTTTAGTTTCCTTTTTTTACGTCCTACTATTCAACTAAATTATCAATACTGCAATACTGCCATGTATCATGTACAGTCATTAGTTGGGGTTACACGAATGCTCAAGAGAAATAAAAATTCCCTGATTTTCTCAGGAAAGAATAGATTTTTCCAGACTACATAAAAAGTTCCCTGAGATTCTCTGATTCTCCCTGATTTTCCCCGGCTTTCCTTAACACCATAAATTTTTCCTTGATTCTCCCTAACTGTACGAGCCCTATATAAGCCCTTACAATCGGAATTCTGTGTGTACAGTTAGGATAATGAATGAATATGGGCAGGGCATATATGTAGAGCTTTTGTACTTACTTCAACCAACCAAAAATGCTTGCGAACCTCTATAAGTCCAGGGTTTGTATTCGTAATTTTACGGTATATCCACGAGTGGGTTACATGAATTACAAAAGTAACCTAGGCAGAGCAGAATCACAACCCCACGCCCCCCTAGTGTGCGTCCTTGCCCCAATGCACTGAAAACTCAAAATAATGAATCACATAAACTTATGCCAAGAATGAATCAGAAAAATTCTTCAAAACATTCGCAAAACTATTCCAAACAACTAGTTCAATTAAAAAATTTTTGGGACCGATACGTCAACTAGGTAGCAGAATTTGAATGGCTTGCAACCAGAAAGAAAGTTGGCAAACAAGTAGAAACGCTTAACGATGGCAGTAAACGAATGGAAGGGCTCAATGTCAAATGCATGTGACTAGTCTAAGTTTTAACCAGAAAATAATGATTATTTCTTCCTGCTCCTCATCATCACAAAAGAACTATCAGTGCTTTACTGTAAATGACCGAATAACCGCCGAGTGTTGAACAACCGCTCCTACCTAAATAAGCACCCCGGAGAAAGAGCAAAATTTAGCAAAAAGCGCCCATGTCGAATAGGTGTCCCCTTAAGCAGGAGGAGTGATGGCACAGTGGTAGAGCGTCTGCCTCACAACCGGTAGGTCGTGGGTTCGAGCCCCGGCCGAGTCATACCAAAGACTATAAAAATGGTACTCACTGCCTACTCGTCTAGCGCTCGATATATGCGAATGGAGTAGGAAAGTTAAACTCGTGGAGCTACCAGTGGACCAGCCGCTATAGCTATGCACCATTGGGCTCGGGAAAGGACTTTTTGATAAGCAGGAGGGAGCTCTCCTTTGCAACGATTCTACTGGCAAAAGCATGCTTAACTTAGTCTAACACAAAAAGCAAGCTTTCTAACGTAGTCATGTGACTATGCTGCGTACTATAAAAGTTTAAGAGTGGTCACCCTAAAAAATTGGATTCCAAAGGTCAAATCAAGATGAAAATATTTAAGATTTTCGTTTTAAAATATCTTTCGAGAGATGTTAATGATGATCAATTTGACATTGCAACTTAAATAGAGCGTTGAATGGTTAAATAGAGCGTTGAATGGTTGTGAATTATGTTCCTGCTACCTGTCCTAGGAAATATTTAATAACCGCCCCTACTCGAATAACCATTTCGAATTAAAAGTGAAATTTTGAATAAGCACCCTGGGTGGTTATTCGGTCATTTACTCTATGTTTCAATTAGAAATCAATACCTCTTGTTACTAGAAAATTCCAACGCAGCATAATCAATAACCGGTGGACCGCACCCACTTCAGTTACCAAAAAATAAAAAATTTGTACCGGTTGAGCCCGTAGACCTACATATGCAACGGTACAGCAAGAATAAAACTACTGAACTTACTTCTTGTTAGACGTGTACTTTCTGTCGATTAAAAACTCGGCGGCAGCTTGAAAATCATCAAAGACATTCTGCTTTTCAGCAAATGTACCAGCCCTATGCCATTTCTCACCATACTCTCCTCCGCCTCTTATATTAGCCACTGCGAAGACGCCACCAAGGTGCTGCATAAAAACAACACGTGACGGACTAAAGGATGGAGTTATTGAAATATTAAAACCACCATAGCCGTAAAGCAAGCAGGGGTGACTGCCATCGAGGGTGATTTCCTGCAAGGGTAAGAAAATGGAGTAGAACAAAAGACAACAAGGTGTATCTAATCAATTACAATAATGCATAATTCTTATTTATTTACCTATTCACTAACTCACTCATTCACTCACTCATTCAGTCATTCATTCACTCATTCATTCATTCACTCATTCATTTACTTACTCATTCATTCACTCATTCACTTACTCGTGAATTCACTTTTTCCCTTGCTCTCTCACATTCCCTCCCTCCTTTTCTTTCCTTCACTCGCTTCCTCTCTTCCTCTTTTGATCCATTGATCCATCTATCAATCCATTCACTCCTAACATTTACTCATTCCCCTCTCTACAAAGTCTACATTTCAGCGTCCGATCCTCACAAATGCAGTAAATTTGTTAGAGTACAGAGCAATGCCACCCTAATCATCCAAAAGCAAATACATTACGAAAAGCAGAAAATTCCAAATTCACCGTAAATGCAATACTATAAAATGCAAATGGCAGTGTCAGTTGTTGGATCCTAACCACTACAACTTTTAACCAACCATTAGAACTCTTAAAAGCATGAGCCATTTTTTACGAAAAGCATATTTTTCTGAGCGTTTTTAACTTCGAGTCTTCGAATAAGCCCTCAGTGGTTTATTTGCAAAAATGAATTTTTGGATGGGGGGTTATTCAGGAGAGGTCTCTTTCGAGGGGGGCTCATTTAAAACTTTGGCATTTCCTCAAAGGTTGGCATGAAAAAATGACTTAATTTTTTCCATCAAATTATCATTAAATTGAAAAAAGGCTTCGCAAACGAAGTTAGTAGGCAATAACGATTTCTTCATTATCACCACGAAAGTCGTGCTTCTTTCTGCTTTTTTGCCTCCAGTCAAAGGAAGTAATACTGCATAGCTATCGTCCTGCAGGGGCTTCTTGAAATAACATATTATTCTGCAATTCTATGCTTCCCTCGAACAAGGCCCAATGGGGGCTTATTTGCAAAAACTATTTTTTAGATGGAAGCTTATTCGAAGGGGTTTATTCGGAAGTGGGGGGGCTTATTCAGGGATTTACGGTAAATATCGCATTATATTTTCCTTGAGAACAATTACAATCAGGTTTCTGAAACTATATTTATTGAATTTTGTACTTAAATTGACGGTATCTTAAAAACATATTGCGGCTGAATGGATACAATCCTTAAAATTTTCTAAAATACCAATAAATAATTGTAGCATTCACGCAATATTTGCTAAATATAAAAACTCTTCACATTTCCTGTCTATCAATTTGATCTCATATCATCAAGATTATAAATAAAATAAGTAGCTACCTTTCTATGTACAATAAACATGGGAATTTTTGTTCCATCTTTGCTTTTAAAGAACACTTGATCTGTTTGGTACTGCGTGGAATCAAATCCTTCGACCTCAATTTGTCGAAAAATCTGGGCAAATAAAGAAATTTTTCATGGTTTTCTGAAATGAAGATGAATTTGAATGGTGGGTACTACACGAAGTGTATGAGCCAAGCAAAACACCACATTAAAGTACAACTGACAATACTAGAAACGTCAAATGTAAAATTTCGTTCCTCAATGCAACTTTTAATAACAATTCCACTTGAAAATATGACATATACTCCAGCCCACGCTTTCAAATCCCATTACACATTGATACTAAAACGTACACTTTCTGATGATCAATAAATTTGCTCTTTGGCGGGCAATAAACCTGTCCCCATAATTGTACGTTTTTGGAACTTTCTGTCATAAAACAAAGTTGAATACCCATGGAAATGTTGTACAGTGCAAGACTCCTTTAGTGTAAGACTGCTTCAATGTAGGAATGCATCAACACAACTCTGGGTCACAAATATTTGCTTAAATGTAAACATGCTATGGTTTAAGACTACCTAAACTTCAGAATACTTCAATGTAAGGTGAATACTTCAATGCAAGGTATAAGACAATTACTAGAATGCAAGACTACTTTAATGCAAGACTGCTTGAACTTAACAGGCAGCCAATATCAGTGCCATTAAGCAATAACGGTATCAAAATCCACTGCAGCTATAATCGTACACTCAGGATACAAAAGTATGGAAACGATGGCCTTCAACAAAATAAAAATGTGCTCTCAAATTGCTTAATTTTTTGTGGTCTTTGGTGCCATATTGGTGTAAAATTCTTTTCACAAGCCGTATTGATATTTGCTCTAATGGAAAAATAGTTTGAAGCTACAAATATTGTCCTACCCGCAGTTGAAAATCTCATTTATCTATAACATTTGTACTCAGCTCGTTCTAGTCAATTCAATAAAACTTTTTAGAAGGCCAAATTCTTCCTGTTCCTCCACTAGAACTCGTAGCTCGAAGCATTTTGAAATCTATAAATATTGTGAACACTTTGCATCATTTAATTTCAAATTTCAAGATAGGAAAGCCTAATAAAGCGGAAATGCTTCATTGCTATTCTTTGGCAATCTGGTAATGCACAATCTTTGGTCATGCTTTTATTTCCTTAATTTCTTTAAATTACAAAAGAATAGGTGAAAAAGTCTAGCACGTTTCGAAAAGGAGAAGCGATTATTTACATATTAATTTCTCTTTGGTCACGTCAGCTGTCATTTCCATGGAGAAACAATTGCAAGCTTTTCCAACACTATTAATACGCCATGTTTGAAAATGAATTTTTAGGCCCTTCGTTTCCATACTTTTGTACCCTGAGTGTATATTTACAGCTGAAAAAGCTAGCCACAACTCACCTAATTCAAACATTAAGGAAGTATAAGAGACTATTAGAACACACATAGACACCTACAATATACCTATAGAGTTGAAAAGATTGATACTGTTCACAATTTAATTATGTAACCAAAGTTTCTTAATGAAATCAAGCTCGAGATAATCCGAAGAGAGACAGCTATACTTTCAATTGGGCACAACATGCTGCGGATTGATGATGGATGATGAATCCAAAGCATGTTTTGCACAATTAAAAGTATATTTGTCTTTCTTCGAACTATCTCGAGTTTAATCCTGTTTATATTGAGAATTTATCCAAATAAGAAATAAGAGCATTTAAGGAACAATATAAATGATACTGTACTTTTGGTTTGCTTGCCACATCCTCTGAGATATTGTAATGATAAATAATACCAGGAGTTAGAAACGATGTGAACTTGTAAAATATCTGCAAATGAATAAATTTAATGAGTTTAAAGGAGATAATTCTAATCCTAATAGGAATTTCCCTATCTTAAGCTACAAAATAGGAACATATTAATGAAAATTAAGTGACTGCTCATTATTTACAGAGAGGTTAGTACTGAACAGAAATGATTTCTTTTCCAAAAACAGGGTGGCTAACAGTGAAATGAAATTTTTTTCAGGGCTTTCCAGGGGATTTTCTGCCAAATTTCGGGGGTTTTCCAGGGTATTTTTGACTATATTTAAAAAAATATAATTATCACATACAGATCTTCTGCTTGTACCCATCCACCTTTCATTCTGCCTTTTACTTGGAATTTTGTCTCTGTTGCTGGAATAAGAAGCTGCTTGCCACAAGACAAATGGTACGCTGTTTTTCCCCCAATAACCTTATAGGTCCTCCTCCACTGCGCTACTTGAGTTAAAAAATATAGCAGCACTGAAAGGCCAAAAATTGATGCGTGGAAAATCTGCTTCAGGACACTACTTTTCAGGGGTGGAATGTATTTTCAGGGTTTTCCAGGGTATTTTTCCAGGGGCAAAGAAAATCCGGGGTTTTTCAGGGTCTTCCAGGGTTTGTTGGCCACCCTGAAAAAGTTATCTTACCAAATTTTAAGATGTATTTGCATAACCCTATTCTATCAGAAAATTTCTTTCACCCAACCAGTTTCTCTTCGGTACTCAGTCCTCTGTAAAAAATGACGGTCCTTCATGACAGAAAACAACTTCAATTCATTGTTAAATTCTGCTTTCTTCCATATAAAGTGTAATGGCTCGTAAGCCAAACATTACTCTATTGATTATAAATTGATATGACAACATGCATAAAAATTGATTATGATAAAATTTTCTAAATTGATATGACAACATGCATAAAAAAAGAGAAAGATCACGCTACGAAATCTTAAGAAACAAAATACTTTTGCTTCAATACCAGTACATGCCCGGAGACACCTACGATCGGACGTGCGCATGTCCCTACACGTGCAAAATCCCCAGCACGAGCGAAAAACCACCCGTGTTAACTTCACTGGCAATAGCGCAATCACACGTGCCATATACAAATCTTGTTGTCGCAACTGTAACACTAATACCTATCACCTTTTGCTTTCCTGACTCTGCTTTATCCTGTTTTATCCTTAATGATATATTTAATACGCTTCAGCAACAAGAAACTCTGCATTTTGGATACAAAAATCCTAGATTGCACGTGCAATTACAAATAATATAATAATAATAATATTTATACAGGTTAGCTTATTCAGCAATATGTGTTTGCTGCTATCAATCAAGGACCGTTTACCAAAAAGAACTAACATTAAATTATGTACAAACTAACAATTTCTACAAGCAGTGCCTAATTTAGCATGACTTTCCAACACCACTGTTTGTTGCAAATCCCATGGTGCATTTCATGCTAATCCTATAACAGACATTTTTCTCAGAATTCTGTTGTTGCGCCATACAGTAACAGGGCCAATTACGAAAATCGTATGGCCTAATTATAAGCATTTACGCGTGCAAATAAGAAACGTAGAGGAAAAATAATCTGAATATACTAAAGAAGGAGAGAAGAGGGGGGTCTGGGGGCTTCGCCCTGAGAAAAATTTTGCTATCCACGCCCTTCAGACTGTTGGAAAGCGTAGGAAACGCCTTTTCACCATTTTTATCAAGCTCAAATAAGTAAGAGCAATCGCTTGTACAGACAATAACGAATGTGTGAATTGACGGTCTTGCACCAATTTCTTCCGGGCATGGACTGCAATACGCGGGTACTCTAGATCGGTGTTTTGAACAAAGTACTTGCACAAACTTCTTACAAAATAAATAATTGAAAACTGAAAATATTTCATTCGCAATCAAAAGCAAGGGAACCTCTTCATCTTTTCTCCTTCCACTGCATCCAGTAATTGTGCCCACATCCAAAGGAAGTTGCAGAATCCTTTTACCATCGGACAAGTTATGCACAAATAATTGGTTCTGATTGAAGGCAAATATAAAAACGCACTTAACTCATGTGACAGTATACAAACGAATTACCAATTAAAATGAAAAAATAAGACGCATCTCCACACTGCAGATCAGTTGCAAGGAATCACTTACCATCACTTGGTATGATCCAAAGCACACTTTGAAATGTTTTTGGTACATTTGCTAAAGCTTAGGCCAGAGGTCTCCAACCTATACCCACGAGGCGGTGTGGCCTGCAGGGCCTTCTCATCTGGCACGCGGATACTTTTAAGGAAAAGGGTAGGGACATTTCCTCATATCCTGCAAAGATCTGCTACCTAGATAGACATTATGGATTTAACAATTTACATGTTATATGGACCTCGAGTGTGTACTGAGTCCCCACCTGCGTTCCAACAGCTGATGATGATTTCGGGCTGAATGTCTTGGAGTCCCCTGATGTACACAGAAGTCTGACATCTTAGTGTTTCCATAGAGTTGGTGTCGGATATAAATTCTGATACAGTAAAGACTCGATTAAGCCCCTTCCTTTGATTAAGCTCCCCCTTGAATAACCCCCACCTTTGAGCTGCTTTGTGATAAATAAGCGCCCACCCTCGAACCATGGAGTCTATCTGGCTCAGTATAAAATAGATCAAAATCAACGAAAACAAACGAGTCACTGTTTTGCTCATTTGTGGTAACATCTGATGCGAACGACCATCATAGCGAATTTCCCTTACTTCGTTCCATCTCTACTTACATTTGAATCGAAAGACATAAGAATTTTTGTCTTTCTAGCAGATTCTTTTTCAGAATATTCGATATTACTTCAATGTGGTCACCATGTAGTAGACCCCCGGCAGTGTTAGAGTTGTAAAAGTCCTCTCCTCGACTAAGCCCCACCTTAAAAACAATTTCTGACAAATAAGCCCCCGAGGGGGGCTTAATCAAGTCTTTACGGCAACAGTCGGCCTCTATTTCGGCTAACGCCAATTAATGACCAAACGGCTACGGAATCTCAAATACATAGAGGTGAATCTGGTGTAATTACAGTTCATATATGTGCCAGTAGTAACACTCATAGATAGATAAACAGAAAGAAGTGGTTAGTTGAGACAGCTGGCGTTGTTCATTCAGCGACAATATAGAATTAATGGTAGTACAATAAGGAAGAGGTTAATCAAAAGCGAGGCTGCTATATTACGAAGATAAGAAGATAGAATGTAAGGCGTGATAGGCACGGTTGGTACCTTAACATCATGGAGGAAGCAAACAACAAGTTTGTCATTTTTAACGCATTTGGCCCATTCCATTACATCCACATTACTTTCTTCAATCAATGTTGTCCAATTTTCCTAAAAAATTAAAATAAGCAATAAACACTCAAAGAAAATAAACCAGAAAATTATTGTTTAAATGAACAATTACTCGACAAAAGATTATGGAATTAACACTTTAATTCTAATAATGTGTAACGTAAAGCTAAATTCCGAGAAAGAGACGTCTTGTGACTTCAGCTAAGGGGCACGGAGACACAAGCAATGATAACAGGACATGATAAAGACACCAGTTATGATTAACAACATTACAAATCTAAAGGGGATAACCTCTGCATCCGTAGAGAAATTATTAAAAATTTTTCCATTTTTAAGCTTTCCTTATAAAGGAGGTAATCAATACAAGACCTTTCTCTATGAATATTCAATGGAAAAAATCTACAGGACATATTCTACAGTAACAATACAACGAAATCGCGGGAGCAATTTTAATGTCTAAACCCGAAGAAAACTAAAAATAATTAAACACATTATCGAAAACAAAAGAAGAAAATCAACAGGAACAGGAATAAATTTATCAAGAGGTGAGTACAAGCATCAGGCAGCTACGATGTAATACTCGATAAGGGGCCATTTTTCAATCAAATCGACACTTGCTATGGATACAAGATGTTTCTATAGGAAACCAGTTTATAAGAAACCTTTTATAAGCAACCCAGTGTTAGACGCCCCAGAAGTTAAGAAACTTTCAAAGCTGCAAGGAAAATGCTAAGAAACATTAGACAAATAGCACATTGAAATCGTTACCTGGTTCAACGCAAATCTGTACCAAAACAATGTGAATAGGACATTGCTTTAGAATTTCACTCGTGCTGACGCATTTTGTTTGTTATAGGACAAAGAGTTTGCTACATTCACGTTCTGCGTACGTCTTCACAACAATTTAGCTCGCTAAATTAAGAAACTTTTAAGAGACCTTTAGAGCTAAAATGTGGCCAAAAATTAAGAAACTTTTAGTACTAGGCCTTGAGCAAGGTTTCTTATAAAAAGAAACGTGTACATCAAAACCAGTGTAAAAATGCCCAATAATTAAAAAAGTTAATGACTTATTTGATCAGTCAATCATTCAATGAATTACTCAGATACCAAAATTCAGCCTACCGTACACAACGACTGAGTAATGATGCAGCGAACAAAGCAAATTATTAAAACATCAAAAAATTCTCACCGCTTCTGGCTTTTCAAAATCGATATTAATGAGTTTATACTTCGGAGCTTCCAGATTTGTTTTAAAAGTCATGACAGATCCATTATTTGCAATGAACTGAAAATAAAAACAAGAATAAAATTAATATCTTGAGTTTTCATTTACCTTTTTCATTGCAAGTATTATCATGTGCTGCCATTTCTCTTTCTGTATTGTCTGGTTAAAATGTAGTCCTAAATTTCTCAAAGCTTTAGGATACAAAAATCTTGAATGTCTACTTGAGGGTAGACTTTTAAGTGGTTCATGCAGCAAAAAGTTGATATTTTAATATTAATTACAGTCTTGTGTAATAGTCAATATTAGCTATTTCTTCGACTTTTGCAACCATGGAGTTTCTCCTATTCTGCTTCTCTAAGTTCTACCTCACTACACAATCCTACCCATCAAGAAATAGGTACTCCAAAATGTGTGTTCTTGCCAACATATATTCAACCCAGCTGAAAAGGTTCTGTTGATAAAGTGACAATTGCAAATCGATATCTACAAATTACTTTTATACCTCGTACTCTGCATCAAAATTGTCAACAACCTTAACAAATTCCAAATGACCTAAAAAAGAGACATTGATGCAGTCCTAACTTAAACTATTGTTCTACTCAACATCAAACATGGAAAACATATAAAACTACGAATAAAAAATCAATTTGATTATCAGCCGTCAAGCTGCAAGTACTTTTATGATAACTTTAATATTTATTTTCTAAGGTTTTGGGCAGCATGCAGGCTCACAACTGCCAAGTTGTAAGCAACTACTCGAGCTCATTGGTGTTGTGGCCGGGCGAGAAGCCGGGAAAACTTCCAGTGCGCCCCTTTCAAAGAACTTTCAAAGATTTCTTAAGTGCCTAATTCCCAGTAGGGTCGGAATAAGCAGGGAGCATAAGAGACATCTTTAGAAATCTAAGATGATACTGCTATGAAGCACTCTATGTTCAAAAGTCAGGCGTCTATGGTCGTGAGAATGTAAGCAGCACAAAAATATTGCTAACAGACAAGAAGACTTGTTCAAAACATCTACTTCAAACACGTTTTGAAAAACATTTGTGCAAAAACAATACGCAGGGGGTTCTAATAAGAGCGGGGAGGCCGAAAATTTTAAAAAAATCAACTAGCGGGAACGGGCGGCAATTAGGCACTTAAGAGTAAGCGGGGTGAATGGCCAAGCGGCCCAGCCAGTTCCATTAGCTTAATTGGAGTTTAGCACGGCTGGCTGTGTACAGTCAGCAACTCGAAGGGCAACCTTCCAGATGAACGAACAAAACAGCCCACTCCGCCGTCCTTCGGAAGGGACGTTAAACTAGGGGTACCATGCCTTGATGCGGCATGCGTAGTAAGCCTAAATTAGCTGAAAAGCTAGGAATAGCAGCCTACTCAAAATAAAGTAAACAACAACAACAACAACAGTAATTATTTTTCTGGTGAGGTCAACAAATGGGTCCCTATTCACATTGAATGGGCCCTCAGTGAACTCCCATAATGAATTTGTCAACAAATGAGCCCCCCCCCCATTTATCAGCTTCTTCCGGCCCTGGTTTTGAAGCTAAAAAGCCCTTGCTTGAGCTCCAATTAAATGAAAAATAACATTAGTCCATGGCTTTTTTACATTTATCAGGAGAAAATGAACTTAGCAATGGAGAAGCTGCATGCTGCCAAAAACCGTAAAAATAATTCAAAATAATTATGAAAGTTAACATAAAATTCCTTGCAGCTTGACTGCCAGTAATCAAGTGCAATAAAACTCCACAAACAAGAACCTAATTTCCTAAACTAACAGACTGACTGGGTTCTAATAGAAGTGGTACTTATGATATTTTCCGAGTGCGGTTCTTATCGCAAGGGCACTGACAACTATGAATAAAACAATGCCAAACAGATTTGCGGGTGGCCTAACTGAATTTCCAATGTTAGAACATATGGTGTTCTGCTGCCGATAAACAAATTTCAATCACAATACGAAATAATGAAGTTGCTTAAGCTACAGTTTTTGACTTTGAAAATCTCATGTTTCATTAAAAATAGCGAACCATCTCACACGAGCATGGAAAGAAATCAGTCCGTTTTTGGTTCTTATCATAGGGTGTGCTTTGTCACTAAATCAGTCTGTAGGTTCTTATTTTCCAGCTTTTCTATCTGAGGGCTTTGCTGTATGATTTTTGCATTCTTCACTACACACTATTTTCTATAAGAAACAACTTTATAAGCAACCTAGTACTAGACAGCCTAAAATTTAAGATACTTTTAGAACTACAAGGAAAGAGCTAAGAAATTTTAGACAAATAGCCCATTCAAATCCTTACCCCGTTCAACATAGAACTGTACCAAAACAATGTGAATATGGCATTGCTTTAGAATTCAACTCGCAGTGACACATTTTGTTTGTTATAGGACAAATATTCTGCTAAATTCGTGTTCTGCGTACGCCTTCGCAGCAATTTTTCTTGCCAAATTAAGAAACTTCTAGAACTAAAATGTGGTCCAAAAATTAAGAAACTCTTGGTATTAGGCTTTGAGCTATGTCTTTTATTTAAAAAAAACGTGCATAGTTGCTACTACCAACAAGCATGTTTTTCATCCAATTTAAACATAGGCCAACCATTTTCTATGATTCATATTAACTGATATTAAAAACAATAAATAAAAAACATTGTAATAGCAGGCATATTCTGATTAAGCAAAAATATTGATTCAAGGAGGCCTCTATCACATTTCGTAGTAGCTCTGATAAGCAAATCTTTCCTAGGTAGGATGTTGTGGAGTAACATGTCAGTGATATGGTCAACCCTTTTCATCAAAATATTGTCACTAAGGCCGTTTTTCTCCCGTGGAAATTAGCCTAGGAGGACGACTGTACGACAAATGCTTTCATGATGGGTAGCCCCCAAACGCCTTAAGAAGATACTATTTATGGGCCTGTCTACATGCTCTTTATCCTTGCTATCGAGGAGTGTGATTATCGCTATTTTGTAGCATTTCATCATGTGTGCCTCACAACGAAACAGGCACTAAAACGTGAACTGGCTTCCTAGAATCCCTGCACTTGCAGCCCTTTGATTAAAAGCACATATAGTTATTAGTAATTACCTATCATCTTTGCCTAAAATTGATTGCTGAATTGCAATACAGTAAGAACTGAAATAATTAAGCTTTCTGGACAGTTTGATGCTCAAAACCAGGTTTTCGTGAGGGTGATGAATCACCATGTTAAATAGATCTACGTACGCATTTAAGAGAGCAATCGTCCACGCAAAACGACAAGAACCGGAAATGGCATAAAGCGTCAACACACCTTTTATTTTGTAATTAATTTTCTCTAGATCTACATAATACAGTTTGTTAACTGGATCACATCCATTCCTAACAATAATGAGGACATATCGGCCATCATCAGATACTTCAGCTCCACTGAAATGAAAAATAACATACTCATTTACAATCTTTCTATATTTTCCAGGAAACAAATATAAATAACAGAAAATTTTAAAAAATAATGGAAACATGTGGTACTTAGGATAATCAAACAATTATGTGCATGCTATGGTGATATACACTATAACAAGGTGGTTTTCATGTGACAAGAAAAGGTGCACTAGGGCAATACACAAGCATAGATCACATCAAGGAAAAATTTAAAGGAAGTATAACACGAAACAAAGATAGTATTTACCAACAACATTTCTCCCAACAAAGAAAAAACTACTTTACACATTAAGTGTAATGCAAGTCTTCATGCTAAGACTAAACTCTAAGCTATTGGTTTTCAACCTTTTTGCTGAAGTGGAATCCCAATGAAACATTCAAGTGGTTCAAGGAACCCCTGTTCACATATCTGCACAGGAGAGTCACATATTACTGTCAGTTATAGTATCTGCGCAACTTCTGGCAGAACCCTAGTTGAAAACAATTGCCCTAAGCCTAACCTTAACCTTAACCCTGACCCTAAGCATGCCCCTTTGGAAAAGGTTCTGTCTACTCACATCATCCACTTTGGATTATCTGGCAACTCCACACATAAGGGATCACAGGATTGATCTACTCCCAGATAATGATAATAAAGCTACAAAAGATGAACCAAAATTGCTTCTTTACTCATATCAGTAAATCATTCTTACTTTCATGTAAGTAAAATATAAAATGTCTTTAAATAAAAATTTTTTGTAATGAAATAGTAATAGAAAGAACAAAGCATAATTTCAAAACATTACTTATGATAGAAATGTATTGCAGATGATCAACTGTACCTGCTATGAATACAAGATGCCTTTATTTTTCAACAGGTTTTTGAAGCTGAAGATGTATATACTAAGTTGAATTTAATCAATGATATAGCAAAAAAATTCAAAACTAGCACAAATCCTTGTATAAATGCCTAGGCACTTATTTCCTTTTCCAGCATCAAAGAGGGGCACTTCTTCAAGTGGTCTATATTTAGCCTGAGAATAACAATGTTACACAAAGCAGTAGTGTAATTACATAATAAATAGTACTACTTTAATAAACATATACATACTTTCTGATGCAAATTTGTTGATGTTTCTGTTCCATCTTGCTTTCCATCAGCTTTTGGATACCTCTAGAAATATCATTATGCTGATTCATTAACTGAGAACAGGGCAGATATTCTATTGAAATATACCCTTAATTATCTTGTATGAAATGCATCCTTAATTCTCATGGTTATGTTTTAAGGCCTGTCTGAATTCTCAGAATTATATCTTAAACTTGGTTATGTCTTAATTCTAGCTCTTTTGATATAAATGAAGAAAAAAAATCAACAATCATTCAGACAGTGTTTCTGCTGGTGGCTCTACTACTGAAATCTATGCTGATTTGATAGTCAACTTGTTTATACAAAAATAAGTACTTCTGTGGTCCAAATGTAGGAAGTAATAAAAGGATGCATTACATTCACCATTTTGATTTACATTGTATTTGATGGCCTTGCCAAAAATTATGTATTTAGCCAGCAAGAAAAATAATAAGATACAAGCGCCCTAAATACTTCCATGCCTGCTTGCATGGCATCACAGGGCTTTTGCATCCTTTGGCAAATGAAGAACTTTGCATGTTGACTATCTCAACTATTGTGCAGAGTGAAAAGGATCACTCACATTATAGAAAACCCCTTTGTTATCATGTGTCCAATCCAGACAAGAAAATTTCACATTTTCTAAGACATCTGGCAGATCTTCTCTTGTTGCCACATTCTTGAACTAAAAAGTCATGAAACAGAAAAATTCAGTTTCTCAGTCAACAACAAAAAGGTGATGGCATTTTGAAAAAAATTTAGAGTTCTCTCAAGAAGTGAAATAAAAATCAGACAACTGGCAAGCCCTAGAGGCATGTAGGGATTGATAGTGCAGAGCTTAATGAAAGTGTGAATGAGAAAGGAGCTTTAAATCATAAATGGAAGGCAAAAATGATTCTGATAGATATACTAACTTTAATTGTACACCAATCTGATCCATTCTTACTCAGCATATAAGCAAATAAACTTGAATCTTCAGAAAATGAATAGCTTTTGATTGAAATAGTTCCATCTGGAGCAAGTTCATTTGGGTCAAGAAATTTCTCAGGTTTGGCACCCCAGGACTCTTGCACATACAAAACACTAAGGCACAAGAGTATATGCATTGATCAATTAGTGACTACTGTAAAAAAAATTCAGAAACAACAACATCAAACTTAAGTATTCTTCAGTCCCCCCNCCCCCCCCCCCCCCATCTGCATCTTTATATACATAAGAAGTCAAAAATACATCTTTCTAGATTTTCAGATGCATTGATCACACACACAAATCTACAAAAAAACTTGCATACATAGCCAGAAAGAATTTACAAAAGAAAATGTTGAAATATCTAAGCCTCGGGTGGGGGGTCTTATTCATTTTCTGCAGCTTTAGACTGGGGCTTCCATTGAAAAACAGGTGCCAGCAACTTTGAAAGTTTATTCATATCAGTCATCTACAATGCCCCCATCTTTGTGCTTATTTACTTCCACAAGATGGGGAATTAACTGGAAAGGGAGGCTTACTTATAATTTCTACATGAAAAATGAATCTTAATAGAGCATTTACAGTGCCAATGTATCATTCAAAATTTCTTAAATACAAGCACAGTAACTTACCTTTGGTTCTGCAAACCAGAG
>OLMO02000277.1:9894110-9907688 GCA_900291935.2 Cassiopea xamachana
GGGTGGGCATAGGTGTTACTGAAAATTGTTTTTAAAACGTAGCTAATAGAAATAGGCTTGAGAATGATCGATTAACAAGAAATGAAATTCTTTTAGAACTTTTGCAATGTTTATTACCTTACTGTTAGGGATATGAAATGTAGAGCAACATAACATACATTTATACGAAACTAATAATATTAGTTATTTAAAATATAAAAAAATAGATTAATATGATAAATAAAGTATAATTTACAGATCCAAATGGTGATGAAAGAGAAATGATGGGTCTGTAAAAGTAATACATATTATGTATTGAAAAATTTTTCTGCTGATACAGGTTACTCAGAGAATAATATCAATAAATGGTTATAAAAAGCCAGGTCCCAACTGTGCTAAATTAACAATTAAAATGCTTAGGTATATATTATTCATTCTTAAAAATGGGATACGGTCGGAATATCTACTTTTTCCATGCAACCTCCTCGCGATATTCTGTTTCGCGTGATGCGAGACAAGGTACGCTCGGAATACACAATTTTATTTCTATGGCCATCAGATAATTTCATGCTGGACTCAGACAAGAAATGGATAATTAAAGAATGGAGAATTCAAAAAAACCAAAGCTTGTTGATATCTTGTGTATTTCGCAAGATATAGCCGAGTTTCTACAGCAAGGTACGTAAATAGGTCTGTCTAAGCCTCACTCTGAAGAATCCATTACCGCCGCGTAACAGCCGTGTTTATAAGGGGCCTAAATTGCCGCAAGCTCAAATCAAATATTACCTTGCATAGAATTTCTCCTTAACTTCACAGTTTTTCAAATATTCAGTTGTAATTTTATTTTGTTCTTCGACAAATGTCTTTGTTTCTTCAGAATCTGGGTCTTCTAGCCAAGAGTATGGATCTGCAATGCTTTTACCATGGTACGAGTTGTAATAGTTCTCGTCTCGTCTTATTGCTGGATAGGCAATAGTACTTGACATTTTAACCTTTTACCTATCTATGTCAAAGTATCTCTACTTTCTAAAGAAAATCCAGCTAATCTTGTGATAAATATCTACTTCTGTGCTCTAGTCTCTGATCTCGAAAAAAAGTTTTCTGCTTCGAGATTGAAATTATAGCTACCATTTTGTGCCCCATACGAGGCAGCCTCACTTCATGGTAACACGTCACTATATGTCACGTGAAGATGTTCGCTAGTGTGACGTTAAAAACTTCGTAAGAGTGCTTTAATTTTGACTCTAAAGGCTAACCTCCAGTGAGCCGCGCGAGCACGTCGACAGTACGATCTATTGCAATGTAAATGAGTTTTTAAATATCATTCTTCTGTTCGTGAGCTGCCGTGATCTCTTCGTCTGAGAGTAGAGTGACATTCTGCTCTCAGACGAACAGACTACGGCCGTCCGTGAACAGAATGGTGTGCAAAAACTCATTTGTATTACAATAGATGGTACTGTTGACACGCTCGCGCGGCTCACTGGAGGTTAGCCTTAACTGCCGAAAAAGCACTTTGAAATAGCTGTTATTGACACATTTCGGCTGCACCTGGAAGTTTCACTAGTACAGTTTAAGGAAAGATTCCGCCAGAAGTTACACAAATCACTGATATAGGTACTCTACTGAGTCTATTCTAAAGTTTGGAACCTGTCAAAAAATACAGTGGTTTGCAAGCATGGGAATCTGACATGGAAGAATCAGATAAATTCGGTCACTGAGTGTGTATGTGTATAATTATTTCAATTCGATTTTTACACATTACTTTTCTAGCTAACAATATACATAAACATACATGCAAAGTTAACTAATCAAAACAGAATAGTTTGATACATAATACATAAAACTAAAATTCTTTAGATTAAAATTACAAAAACGAGCAGGCGTTATATTTTGAGTGTATTTTACATAGGCAGACACTGGCAAGCACTGCATCTGCAAAAAAGTCCATCCCAATTTTTAATTAGTCTCTTAAAATTTTTCAAATTTTCGGCTGATTTCAGCTCATTTTGTAGATTATTTCAAATTTGTGGTCCAATGGACATCACACTCTTAGCACCGAAAGTGGTTTGATTTGGCCTTATATGGACTAAATCATTTGGATTTCGTAAAGAATAGCATGAGGTCCGTAATTTGAAAACTTTCTCCATAAAAGGTGGGTTTAATTTGTTAACGGTCTTGAAAATTTCAATGCAAAGGGCTCTTTGGCGAGAAACAAGCATCGTGCATCTATCTGACTTCGAAAGCAAATCATTTTACGAACTGGTATGATCGTTATAAAGAAGTCTCAGGGCACGATCATGTAACTTTTCAATGTTCTGAAGAGATTTAGAAGATGAAAAATACCAGACCAGAGGACAGTACTCGAAATTTGAAAAGATAAAGCCTTGAACAAGAATTTTTTTCTCCTTAAAGCCAATGAACAATTTTAATCTTTGTAAAACATTTAGCTGTGATGCAGCTTTTTTACAAATATCAGAAATATGAGGATCAAAACAAAGTTTATAATCAAGGGTGACGCCTAAAAGCATTACGGTTTTTTTTATATGAAAATATTGAAAAGTATGAAAAACAATATCATAGGACTATACGAACACAAAAGCACTTTACCACACTATAAGGACGATACCACGGAGTGCAAGATGTCATGACAAATCCGCAGCCATTGACATTTAGGACACGTAACTACACGAAAATTAAATATACAACTATGATAAGCATACAAGCACTAATTACTAAAAATTACTAAAAAGAGAGAAGAAACAATTTTTAGGTTTGCGTTACTTTGTTCGTGGGGCTAACTTTGAGCAGTCAAAATCGATATACATCTATAGCTAGGTAAGTTTAGCGACAAATTGGATGAAATTTTGCCCAGTGTGCCTAACCGTCCAAAATAATACAAACCTGGAGAAAATCTGACAGAAAGAGCTTTACGGTCTCCTCAGAGTTGATTTTTTCACCATCAAAGTTAATTTTCTCTCCCCTAGTACTTGTTTGGTTTCTTCTAAGCAGTATGGCACGACACTTTTCAGGGTTGGCAATCATCTCGTTTTGCTTTAACCAAGATAAGGCAACTCCTGTTTCTTTTTCCAGAATATCTACAAGATCGGGCATAGTTTTACAGAAGTAGGCTAGAGTATTGTCATCTGCGTAATTATAGAGCGTTGCCAGTTTTATGAAAAAAATAAATCATTACGTAAAAATTAAAAAGGATTGGCCCCAGTACCAAACCTTGAGGCACACCAAATATAATTTCCTGAAAAGAGCTATATTTATTATCTATCCGAACATATGGTTTTCGTCTTTTGAGATAGGAGTAGGTAAGAACTAGAATATCTTCATCAAATCCATAAGCGTGCAATTTGGCAGTAAGCAAATCATGCGGGATGCAATTGAAAGCTTTTGAGAGATCCATTAGAATTGCACCAACGAGAAAGTCATATTGCACCAACGAGAAAGTCATTGTTGAGGTGAGACCTCCGATCTTCTATTAATTCATCAAATTCATCAAAGCTCTTAAAGTTTTTCTTATTTGCTGATGACACCAATGTTATTTTGAAGCTGATGATCGCACCAGGCTAATGAGAACAGTCAGCAAAGAACTTAAGAAAGTTAAAGTTTGGATGGATTGTAATAAACTTGCATTGAATATTGAGAAAACATATTTTGTACTTTCCGTTCATCCAAAAAGAAAACAACAGATTTTACTCCTCTCAAATTTGGCAAAGAAAATATACAAAGAACTAAGTTTGTGAAGTTCCTGGGTGTACTGGTTGACGAGCACCTATCCTGGAAATACCACATATGTGAACTTCGTAAAGAACTATCTAGAACCACTGGACTCTTCTTCAAGCCGGGGCACTGGCTCCCCCCAGCAACTCTTATCTGCCTATATAATTCATTATTCTCATCTTTTCTAAATTATGGAATTATTGTCTGATGCCGTATGTTTGAGATCTACCTTACTCCTCTATTTCTTCTACAAAAGAAAATCCCTAGATATATAAGTTTTCAATTACCTACAGTCCTATCTACACCTTTATTTCATTCATTGAAGATTTTCATGCTTGAAGATTTATTTCATTTGAACCTTTTAATAATTGCTTATAAAGCTATAAATAAAATCTCACCAATCAATATTCATGATTTTTTCACCCCAAATTCTTCTGTTCATAGAATTGGAACTCGACAGGCCACTAGAGGTGATCTATTAATTTCTTTGAAACGAACGACCCTCTATGGTCTAAAAACTGTACAATACTTTGGCTCTAAATTATGGAATACTCTCCCGCTTTTCATACGGGTTGTTGGTTCTATTACTGCTTATCGGTGAAAATTGGAAGCCTTTTTATCGATTCCTATACCTAGCAAGTAAAAAACTTGCGAGATCTATCTGGCTCATTTATCGCTTTTTATCTTATGTTGTTCGTGTTTTCTTCTTGTTTTGATCTTATTAAATTAATGCTCTTTACTGGTAGGGGGATCCCTCTCGATTAGTTTAAACTATTTAGAGAAATCCTCTTTAGTCAATTCATACTGTATTAAATGTATTTTGTTAGCGTCATAATTTATTGTTGTTCTTGTTGTTGTGTTGTTGTTGTTGTACTTAATGAATGAATAGATAATGATGATGAAAATGGAATTGAAATTGAAAATTTGAACCTCCTATTTTTTACAGGTTGGCAGCACTAACGGATATAGCGAAGGGCTTAGGTGGGTGTGACATCCCTATTCTATTGTTAACATACTCGTATTTGGTTAACACTGAAATAGTTTGCTAGCATTCGCTAAGGATTACTTTTTATTAGTCAAAGCATGAGGCTTCTACAACATCAAAGATAACAGACTGTACTTTCTATTATCTTTGACAACATAAAGCAAATTTTTAGAAAAAATAGGAAACTGCGATGTTAATGGTCATTGAAATGGCAAATTTAGTTGCCTTTCAACCTTTTAACTCTTCAAAACTTCAATATAGTGAACGCTGAAGCTGCGAGGCCGTAAGAGAGAAAGAACTTTATGTTAAACTTAAATCTGCCTCGAATACGCAGTGAATACCCTGGACGGTGCTCAACGAATCAAAATGTTCCATTTTGATCAATAAATTTTTCATTAATCTGCGAAAATAATGGGCTTGGGCGCAGAATTTTTTCCAGCGTCAGCCTCGGTTAGTAATTGAGCAGCTCGTGGCCGTATCTCACTTCCAAGTTCATGAAGGCGATCATGTCTGTTGTCGAAAACGATGCAAAAGTATTTATGGAAGAATTAAAAGAGAGTTCTGCGGTGATACATTTTTAAGTAAGCAATCTATAATTGCACTTGTGTGCCATTTTTCTAGTAGTAGCAATCGTACCAGTGAAAGGTACGTTATTCATTAACCTCTCTGGCCTGTGAATCTCTCGTCTTGGTTAGGAAGGGCACTATAATGTGTACTTTTGCTGTAAGTGGTGAATGCTCAAAACATCATGCAAATCAGAGATGGTCGGTTCCTTCGAGAAGGGGGGGGGGTAGCCGGAGTAAAACTCCGGGGCCCTGGACTCAAGGGGGCCCGTGAAAATTTTGCATTAACATAGAGCAATTTGAAGATTGCTTTATGGAATACCAATGTTTTATAAGAGTTTTGAATTGATTTGCATTTGTTGTAGCCCCTTCTTGCCCCTGTGCTGCCACTCCGACACAGGGGCCCGTGCTGTTTATAGCCCCAGGACCCGAGCTGGCTCTCGACGGGCCAGGAGATGGTTATGCAATCATGCATGCATGTAACAATCATGCAAATCAGAGATGGTAGCAAAACAGTTTCTGAGTCAAGACAAATTGCCAATGCCCTAAATAGCAACTTTGTCAATGTCGGGCCTAGACGTGCTAGCAGAATTGAAGTTAAATCTGGCAACGACCCTCTTTGTCATCTTTATTATCGTACAGAAGAAACAGTCTTCCTGCTCAAGCATGTAAATGAAATGTAACGAAGTGGTTTTATATTAACTAGTATATTTAGTGTCGAATTGCGTGTTCCTTTAGCTGTCATGTTGCCTGTGCCAATTTTGCGTTCATGTGGAGTGCTGTTGTGTGTAGTAAGCACCCTTTCCGGGAAATGCGTTGGATCTGTCAAATGTATGTCACATGTCATGTACTGTGAGATTATTATTAAGTACTCTGTGTTTAATGATCTAAGTTCGTCTTCTTCGGTTTGCATTACAAGATAAAACATCCAAGAGTCGCTTGTATTGTCAGTCTGCATTTGGCCATAGGCCTAGGCGTAAGGTTGCCTCCATGTACAGAAGTGTAACCATCACCCAGGTACGGTAAAATGCTACAGAAAGAACAGTTCTGGAATATATCCAAAATTTAAAACAAGGAAAATCTGCTGGTCCTGACAAAATTGCATCGAAAATTTTGAAACACGCTGCAGATGTTATTTGTAAACCACTTACGACGATTTTTAACAGCTCAGTAAGGCTGGGGACCTTCCTAGACAGATAGAATATAGAACGAATTACGCAAATTTATAAATCAGGTGCCAAAGATGATATGAATAATTATAGGCCAATTTCAATTTTGTCAGTGCTATCGAAGTTATGCGAAAAGATTTTACATGGCCAACTTAGTGATTTCCTCAAGTTTAACAAAAAACTAACGTAGAATCAGTTCGCTTTCCGTAGGCTTCATTCTACAATAACCTCACTGATTGGTGTCTCAGATCATTGGCACTCAAATATCGACAACAAAAAAGCTAACCTTGCTCTTTTTTTGACTTGAAAAAAGCATTTGATACCGTAGATCATGAGATACTGAAAAGTAAATTAGTAAAATATGGAATAACAGGTAATGCGAACAACTTGTTTAAATCTTATTTAACGAATAGAAGTCAGTACTGTTCCACTAATGGTTAAGTATCTGATATTGTAGAAATAGACTGTGGGATTCCCCAAGGCTCATGCTTGGGACTGCTGCTTTTCATTATTTATTTGAATGATTTTGAGCACTGTCTTGAACACTCAAGAGCCAACATGAGCGCAGACGACAGTGAGATAACTATATCCTCAAATAACCAAGCAGAGCTCATAGAGACAGCACAAGCTGAGTTATTGAATATTGCAGAATGGATGAGGATTAACAAACTCAGTCTCAATCCCACAAAAACAGAATACATGATAATAGATCATCCTCGTAGAAGGAAAAAAGGAGAATCTTTACCACAATTATATTTAAACCGAGAAGAAATTAAACGGGTTGAAAAAACAAACTATTTCAGAGTAATAGTTGACGATACCTTAGGATGGGAAGAACAGAATAAATCAGTTAAGAAAAAGGTTGCTGGGGACCTAGCAGCAATGAAGAACTCAAGGGCATCCTCCGACAACCAATGCCATTTCAAGTGTATAAAGCGCTTGTTGAGAGTCATCTTCGTTATGCTGACGTAGTCTGGGGGAGCTTATCGAACACCAAAATATCAGCCCTTCAGAGACTGCAAAATCGTGCATTTGACATTATCGAAGCATCAAAAAGAAAGAACTCTGATTCGACCAGCATTTAGCATCGATCAGATGTCTCAATTTGACAGGTCGGTTCTGATGTTTAAAACAATCAACAAGACATGTCCTGAGAGTCTACATGACAAATTTGTTGAAAGATCCATGATAAGCAAGTATGGCACAAGAAACAAGACCAATCTCCAAATTCCAATGCTAAATCTAGACTTTAGTAGAAAAAGTTTTAACTACACTGGACAAAGAACCTGGAATTCTATCCCAACACACATAAGAGAGTCATTATGCTTATTCAAAAAATAATATATTCACGGTAGAATTTGAGAGAACTGTTGACTTGACCATTTTATTATGGTCAACTATCACAAATAGCTTATTAAGCAACATAACTGCTGAAAAGAAATTCAACTTATGAAAAATTTAGGAAAAAGTTAGGAGAAAGTGAGGACAATATCAAAATATTTCTGAAATTTTAGGGACGTTTAGAATTTTCTAGGACAATTCTCTTTTTCTAGGATATTTTAGGACGTTTAGGAGTTATGAGAACCCTGTCTATTCACCATTGTTGTCCAGTATGGAAACATAGCTGGAGTATCCAAAATTCATCATTTACAAAGGTTACTAATTTGCACTGCTAGAATAATCACTGGTACTACGCATGATGTTCACAGTAAGAGTGTTATGAAGCAACTAGGTAGAAATGCAATTGATAAAATTATTAAGCATGATTCACAAAGCATGGTTTGTTAAATCAGCAAATAGGCTTTTGGCTCCACAATACCTTTGTAAGCTGTTTATTCAAAATTCTACTAACCCTGCTCATGAGCCTGGCAGTACTGCACTAAGCTTCAAATTTCAAAAAGTGATTCAGCCAATTGGCAAAAACTGTTCTCCTTTTGGGAGGCAAAATTGTGGAACAACCTATCAGCTAGGGCAACAATACCACACTGTATTTTTCTTGACTAAAAGTATAATTAAGTTTCTAGAATTTTGTGCATTGAGTTTTGTAATTAAATGGGGGCCCAACTGAACAAGCTACAACTGAAAGGATGCTTCTCTCAAAACAATTTTTAAATAATAACGAAAAGATAGCATTTAAAAGAATGTGATTGAAATCTTAAGAATATCAATATGATCAACAGCTTTCTAACTAAGATATAAATATAAGTGTGCAAGCTAGCATGTCAAACTAGTAAATACATTACAACAAATTGATTATTTAAGCAGTTGCTACTAAAAGTTCAAATTGATTATTTAATCGGTTGCTACTAAAAGTTATCAGTAGTAATTTTTTTCTTTGCTTGCTCCCTGATTAACAGTGAGTGCAGGCATCTACCATATAACAGCATACATTCATACTGAGGGACGACAAGAGTCCCTTTTGTACCACCTTACATAAACAACACAAAAGGGCATTACTTACTACATGACTTCATACCTTCATACTTAGGATACACAAAAGAGAGCCTCATCTAAGCGGGTCTGGGTTGAATGTGACGATGGCTAACAGCCACAGGGTAATGGAAAATCAATAATGTTGAATCTGCTGCATGTAAAACGTAGGTACCCTCTTGTGTTTCCATCCTTTACTTTATGACAGATAGGGATACACTAAATAACCGCTCGACAAAGGATCCCATGAAAAGCCCATAGGGGGAATTCTCTGCGGAGATCACCGTTGGAGAGGAAAACTGTTTTATCCCATTCTCGTTTATTAACCTGATCGAGGCAATAACTGTTCTTTGACTATCATTCTTTTTATTGAAACGGCGCTCACATCTGTAAACCCAGATTTGGTATAGACAAGAGCCTCAATATAAAACTAGCTAAATTCTTCGCATTGTTGGGGGCAGACTTTAGAAATTCGAAAAAGAATAGACACTGTGGTGATATTTCAAAATAACCTATTATCCAGAGCGACCTGAAAGCCAAACTGCACTAACCTCGATCTGGCGGAGAAGAGATGCAGTGACCGAACCAACTCACGATGGTGTGGATGCAAAATGACGGGAGGCGATTTAGGCGCATGCGCTTGGAGGTAGGATTTCAGAAGCAGGACAGCAGGATGAACATAAAAGGTATGAAAGGAGAATAGGGAGAGAGAGGAAGTGGGATGCGGTGTAGAGAGGGAGAGAGAGGGTGTAGTTGGGCACCCTCCCTGAAGAGGCATAATCACACAGAGGGACTGGAGGGTAGTACAAATTACGTTATACTAAGTATGTTGATCAAAGCATGTGCTTCTACATTACTTTGTTATAATGCCTCCAGTGGTGACACATCCCTCGCTACATACACTCCAAATAAAATAGTTTCTCTGCCAAAATTGACTCACGCCCAGAAAAGAGGTAGGGGAACCCTCCCCAAAACTTCTGTAGTACAACAGAGAGACCAACAAAAGAGAGTGAGATCATGCAAAAACCACATATAGTAAAAACAGACTAGATCATTACAACATGATAAGGAGTACATTCATTAAAGAGGGGAGTGAGAGAACTAATTTTAGTAAATTTACCAGAGTTTTCAATGATAAATGTCCCACCAGAATTAACGAGTAGAGTTAAGATAAAACATGTGGTTGCAGGAGGAGGAGGGTGAATACTGAGTACTGGACCGTATATGTCCAACGAATAGAGACTGGGAAAAGTGGGAGGTTTAATGTACAGTTCTTCATTATCCAAAGAGAACACGTTGTGTTGACAGTATCTTGAGTTGTATTCATTGTCCGGCAGTGGGCTGAGCATGAACAGAAGATAGATGGATGATGGTACATGCGGCAAAGATTTATGGTACATTTTAATAGGTTTGTGAACTGATTTCAACACGTAAAACATGCTATGCCTACATGGGTGGTGTTGGATGATACAAATAAGTCACGCTCACCAACAAGCAACAGAGAGAATTGAGGCACCACTCATTCCAACGAGACAGGTATTACGACCTGTGTATGTTCCATGACGAAATGTCAGCAGATGAGGAAACCGACTACGTAAAAGCAGAAGACTAGCGGAGCTGGCAGACTTCCTATAGTTCCAAGAACCTACACACCAGGCATAGTGTCATTGCGTCTAGGTCACGTCGTTGGGGCAGAATTTGGGTCTATTCTAGCAAAGGGACTATCAAAAGTTGCAAAACAGAGTAGTCAACTGGTAAAATGAGCAGCTTGAAAACACGGTTTACTGGAAGTAAAACAACTAAAGAGTCATGGTACGAAATTGGTAAAGAGAGAACTCGGTAGAATGAAAAGGCATGTCACAAAACTCATAAAAAAGAAGTTGGGTAGAGGAAAATGACACACAAAGCATACAATTCGATGGAATATAAAGGACAGGAGAAAGAGAATCAAGTCTAATCTAAATACGGCAGCATCAAAGCTTGAGTCGAAGACTTTAGGGGGAGAGGAGTGCCTTGGAAATAAAGACAAAGGATGACGACAATAAACAAAGCAACCAGTGACCGTGCGTCATAGGGAGCAGCCACCAACAACAGGTGTACGGTAGATATATTGACAATAACATCAGAGGGGCAGACCACACAGACGAATTGGTGGTTGCTCCCTAAGACGTATATCGGACGGATGGTAAACGGGAATACTGTGAAGATGATAATGACAACACCAGCAGTAAAAACACTTCAGTCAATACTCAAACTGTCACATGGAGGTGACATGTCTCAGCGCAGCAGAAAACGAGCGCAATATGATGACAACACTGATAGCAGCAGTGATGACAACACCAATAGCAGTTGAAGTGACAGTAACAGCTTCAATGACAAATGCAGCAGCAGACACCAACATGGCGGCAAGAAACGATCCACTCGTCACACAAAATTGTCATCCAAGTCGCCCAAGGCACAATGGATGATGCTGGACAAATTCAATCTTTACAGATATCTCTATAAAAGTATTGTAGGAAGAGGTGGCATACTATCGATACTTGGATCAGAGCTCGTTATTGGAGAAAAGACGACATTAGCAGATACCACTGATCCTCAATTCACTCAGTGTGGACCAAGGGAGTTTGGAGGTGGTCAGTCTGGAGCAGAAAAGCTTGACTTTTTCATCAACCATACATGTACATGTTGATAAAAGCTGACAAAATACTGTACACAAGCCCAACAAATGTTACCATGCTGATATTCAATGATGCAATACACTTGGAAATTCAGCAACAACCAAGATTATTTATGGAGGGACACGTCTTACAAGGAAAATTGCAAACGTACTATGATAACATACTATGGGCAATGGCTACTGCACAGGGTGGCCTGGGAGAGAATTATTGCAAATGCATATCACCAATCGACAATGTGTATGTCAGCCTATTCAAATCGTTTAATGTCATAGCAAACAACCAGAGCGTAATCATGCACGACTATGGAACAGTACGTTACATGAAGACGGTCTTTCAAACCAGTTTGCTCTCATACAGGAATGGTGTCCTTGGCCTTAACTCCCTTATCTGCAATTTTGATGTGATGATTAATATCATGTCGTTCAAAAGCAGTCACTCCATTCTATCACTCCATAACTCACTTGAAATGTTCAAGATATGTACTATTGATGGTGATATTTCTATTCTTTGCCCTCCAACAGATTCTAATGTTGAAAGTGAAGATTAACAGACTGTTAGGAAAACTTGCAACAACTGATGAGCTGCCTCAAGAATGCTTAGTGGTCATGCCCGAACTTATTGAAACTATGACTAGAGGTCGTGCTCCCTCCCTTCCTATCCAGAACTGTAGTTATCTCAATCACCATGTAGACTTTATGTTACACTCAGCCACAGCATAGGTAGCTTTTAGTTTTTGTTTCTGCATAATGCAGATATTGATGAACAAACGCCCCCTCTACCTTATAATACTCTGAAATAGTCGCTGGAAAACCCTCGTCTCGGAGATTACAGCAGTTCATTCTGGGCTCTCGTGGATCAAATAGATGATATTATCAAGAAACAAAATCACATGCTCATCGACTATCTGGCAATTCACTGCCCTAACCCTAACATTTATAACGATTATTCTATGCTGGAATCTTGTAGTATGGAGGCAGTTACACAAATATTAAACATGAAAATTTTGGAATTTTTTCTCTCGCAATACTGAAAGTGCAAACTTTGCTGGTTTCAAAAATGTATGCATTTGTGGGTTTTGAATCTGTTTTTGTATATAAATTTTGCATCTAAAAAGTGCACTCAAAAAATTTTCCTTACCAACACATACTTTGATTTTTCTCCTTGGTTGCTAGGGTGCTGTGGGAAGGCAAACAGATGTAACCAACCCTTTTTGAGCATTTCCTTCGTTTACCCCCGTCCAGGGTTGACTTCGCCCTCTTTCTCAGCTTGTTCTAAAAGGAGTCTGTTTGCCTAGTGACTGAAACAAACAGTCAAAACAAGAACAAGTTGCAAAGTGGCCTAATTCTTGCAAGCTACTTAAGTTGACTATTTCATCATTTAGAAGAAAAATACGACATTATAATGCCGAGGTATTCAACAAAGAAACGCAAGGGACTTTTTGGAAAAAGGCCACAGGATATTCGTGATAATCAAGCCAATGAAGAGAGCACAAACAATGCTGAAAGGGAGGAGAGCCGAATGGAGTTTTCTCAATCTGCAGTTCCTCCTAAAAAAGTGAAGAATATGTCCGCAGAGAAAATGTCAAACACAGATTTTAGGAAAGAGAGACAGGGCACAATTTCAGCAAGAAGCTTAACGAAGTGCTTTGGCTTTGATGCAAAACAACCCGATGTAGAGCTTGCTAATGGAATGAAACTTCAAGATGTTTCATTCATAAACGAGATACTTTTGAGATCTTCGATTTGCAGAGAGTCCAGAAATCCAAAATCAAAGCTTCAGGCATATCAGTATAATTTAGAAAGAAGTGGGCTTGCTGAAAGTTTATTTGTTTTATGTTCCCACTGTAGCAATTACACTATTTTATTCGAGTAAAAAGCTCCCAGGAAAGAAAGGTTCCTTTGAAGTTAATCGAAGGTCAACTTCAGCTGCCACTAGCAGAGTAAGCTTGCAAAGTTTTGTGCCAAACTTGACCTTCCTCCTCCAGTCACAAAAAGGTCATATAACATCCATATGGAAAAAATTGTAGAGAAAGCCATCATTCGTGC
>OLMO02000277.1:9981573-9991591 GCA_900291935.2 Cassiopea xamachana
GTTCAACGATGAGATCTCTTCATTAAAGTTACTGATCTACTACGTTCATTTATAAATTTCACCGATCTTTCTAATGAGGCTCTGGTGCAACTCCTATTGTATGATGATAATGATCTTCTTAATGACCTTAACAGAGCCATACTTCAATTTCCTTTGCGTTTTATTCATGAAACAGGCCGTTTTGGCTAGGAATATTGGAATAGTGGCTGCCAACTATTTTTGAAAAATATCTTCAGTAGTGTTATGTAAATAAGTTCTTGTGTATCTTATATGCGTGTTGGCCGTGGGATAGTTATTGTCATTTGCTCCCCAAAGTATCATCCTAGTAGTGTTTGTATAGTTTATCAAGTAGTTCAATCAGCTGTAATTGCTGTTTATCAATAGAAAAAAATACCTCAACTTCAACTGGTCGACACTGCTCCCAAACATCAGCATTGATCTCAAAGCTCTCCAGTTTTTCAAAGTATGTTCCAAAGCTAGCTTTGCAAATTTTGGAGGTTCTAAATCGTGAGCTGGTAAAGCAGGCGTTCCTATTGATCGTACATTTGCAGATCGCGACTTTGAGTCGGATGATTTATTGGAAATGTACTGCCCTTGTTCGGAGCTCTGTCGCGCAACTGTCTTGGCAAGGAAAAGAAGGATGTGTTCCCCCCTACAAAGGAAAATCAAAGGTTGAAATTGAGTTGTTTCAAGTATCTAGGCTAGAATGAAGCTAACATCGAAACGATGAGGAAGAATGTGTCAAAAGCAAAGAGAGATATCGCCTTTTTAAAACAGAGAGACGGATTTTCTAAAACAGAGGGAGACGGGCTTTTTAAAGACAGAGAGAGACGGGCTTTCTAAAGACAGAGACAGACAGACAGACAGACAGACAGACAGACAGACAGACAGACAGACAGACAGACAGACAGAGAGAGAGAGAGAGAGAGAGAGAGAGAGAGAGAGAGAGAGAGGAGAGAGAGACTGTCTTTCTAACAACAGAGAAAGGCGTTCTTCTAGCAACAAAATTGAATTTATCACTACTCACTCCTTGTTTGGTTTAGTAGCCAAATCTGTCTCACTTAGAAGCTTCTTCAGCAATTCTACACGACTTTCCTGTTCTCCGGGAATCAAAGCCTTACATGCACACTTTTCCCAACAGTCACAATACGCAGTTGGTGATGTTCTTTTTAATCTGAAAATCAAACGATACAAGGAATAACGAGTTGCAAAAACAATGCAAACAGACAATCCTGGCAAAACAACAGGGTGAATCAGCATGCTCGGAGACAAGTGCGACCGGACGTGCACGTGTCCACACACGTGCAAAATTCTCAGCACGAGCGAAAAATCGTCAGTGCCGATATCACTGTCGACCGTGCAATACCACATACCAGATAGGAACTTCGCTGACGCAACTGCAACACCAGTGAATGTCACCTTTTGCTTTCAAAACTCTGTTTTATCCTAATTTATCATACATGAGAAATTTTTCAAGCATCAGCAACAAGAAACTCCATACTTCGGATAAGCAAATCTTGGATCGCAAGTGCAATTCCAAATAATCAAGAGCAATCGCTCGTGTATACAAGGGTGCACATGCGCATTGACACTCTTGCATCAATTTCTTCCGAGCATGGACTGGTGAACAAACTACTGAATGGATATTTGATGAAACAACTCCCACTCACTTGCAATCATGCCCAATATGACACACCCTGGCACACTCCGTACAGCAACACAGTGTACCCACAAGTCCACATGTCCTGCATTCAAAGATATCTTGGTTGATGTGCGTGGTTCCAGTCCACGTGAAGGAGCACGTGTCATTGCAGCAAATCATATGGAAAGGAGATAGATGTGAATCACTCGAGGGAAATATCATCGACATGAAGAGATCCAGGTCTAGCTTCTCGTCTTTTGAAGCATGCTTCTTTGCAGCGTTAAAAAGAGCAAGAGCAGCTGAGTAGGCCCGTCCACGCACAGCCGACATGAATGGTGTGCAGCCAGTGGCATCTCTAAAGTCAGAGAAAACAAAATATGCTGCTGAAAATCAGGTGTTGTAAACAATAACAGCAGTTCTTCAAAATAATAGCACCGATTCCAAACACAATAACAGCAATTCCTACAACAAAACAATAATTCCAAAAACAATAACAGCAATTCCTACAACAATAACAATAATTTCAAAAACAAAAAAGACAAACACAAAGGAAAAATAAACAAACAATAAACAAACAAGAAAACAATAAACAATGGAGAGATCCAAGAGAATTTACATAAAACTTACTTTTCCTTCAGTAGACTGATAAGGCTGTTTGCAATAACTGGATGGTTGATTATTACATTCAAGCATGATAGGGCATCTGACCTCTCACCGACAGGAACCCATTTTGATGAATGATCATCACTATTGTCTATATAAAGAAGGTATCCACTGTGATTATGATGACGACTATGATAGTAGAAATCAATGTGTTGATGGTGATGATTATGGTGATGACAATATGATCAGGCTATGACTATGAAATCAGAGATCAATGAGTTTTGTATGATTACGGTGGTGATGGTACGATTATGCCTTAACTATGATAGCAGTGATCATTGCGATTGTGGTGATGATTATGATGATATGATCATACTGAGGGCTATAAGATCAGAAATCAATGTGTTTATGATGATGATTATGATGGTGATACAATAATGCTGATGACTATAATAGCAGTGATTGATGTGATCATGCTTATGATGACGATGACTATGATAGCAGTGATTGATGTGGTCATGCTTATGATGGTGATGACATCATCATGCTGATGACTATGATATTGGAGATGAATGTGTATATGGTGGTAATAATTTGACTATACTGATGACTATGATTCCTGTGATTAAGGTGTTGATTATAGTGAGGTCTAACAAAGATGATGATAATGATGCCCTTAGACAATGTTCGGTGTATTAAATTTCTTGGTGTCGACAGCAAAATCTCAACAATGAGAACGGTGATAGCGTTTGCGATAATCTGGCTGCAATAAGTACTGGCAAATGGAATCCACGAAGGAGACAATGAACTTATCAGAAAATGGTGGCTATACCGGTGATAGTAATGAGACACTATGACGTCACTGATAACATCTACTGCTAGCTTCAGAGATGTCATTGTCGTCAAAAACCGTTGAAATGCAGTAACCGACAACTGCACGACAGCCAAGTGAATTGACTCAGCCACAGTCTTAGATTAGCGCGTACTTTCTCATCATTAGCTAGCAGTAAGTAAAAATCTAATTTAGGGGCTGCGCATTATTTACAGAGGGGTTGGTACCGAAGAGAAATTTCTAGATCAAAAAGTGTCTTACCCAACCTTGAAATAAGACTCTAGCACACGTGACAAACCATTACGTCATCTTTATCATGAATGGTGAATACGCTTGTCTTGCCCACCAAAAACCGCGGTTTTGGTAGGCAAAACAAGCGAATTAACCAATCACGATAAAGATGACGTAATGGCCTTTTACGTGGTCTAGAGTCTTATTGTATTACAATGAACTTGCACAGCTCAACCAAATTCTCTTGGGTACCAACACCTCTGCATATAATGAACGGGCCCTTAGCCCTTATTGCATCCCCATTGCTAAGTTGTATGGAAACTCGGCTTACTATTACATATAAAAGTCAAAGTGGCAGACTACAAACTATATGTTAAACTTGAATTTATGTAGGACAAACAGAACAAGCTATATAGATACTTCTGTCAAACATACACCAGACACTATAAACAGCATTCCACAGGACATAACACACGACATATCACACTAAATAGCACACACTCCAGTAAACAGATTTGTATTGACCTAGTCCCTGTCTTTAAATGAAAGGCATCAAATGGTATCATATGTAGAGTGACATAACTTGCAATGATACTGATGTATAGCTTGTATGAAGTTCCTATACTAGTTTACTGAGTAATATACAATGCAGATGTTTCAACAGTAAGTCACACGCGCGCTGCTGGTCGCGCGTGTAGGCTTGTTTGCGCGCGCTGTTTTTTCGAATACAACTTTTGTCAACTAATGGAAGATATTGATAAAAGCTGTAAAATGTCTAAAGAAAAGCAGTCATGTCATACTCAGTACTCGTTGCCTTCTATTATACTTGAATGTTTAGTCTATCAATTTCGTCGCTCGTTGACAATGAAATTGACAGATTTGCGTGCGTGACAAATCGAGAGCGTGAGAGGTGTGGCGTGCGTGCCTGTGCGCTTGCGAGCGATCGCGCGCGTCTCATTGAAACGCTTGCAACGTTACCCTTTTATAATAATTATTATTACAAATATTTATACAGGATAAAAATTTCAGCTATACTGCTGTTTTACAAATTGTCCTGTTCTAACAGTAATCAAAAAAAACTTCTAAGATCTAAAAAAATAATAATAACAATAAAAAGTCTATAAATAAATATCAGTAATAAAATGAAGCATTAAAATACCTGAAGTTTGGTCCGCTAGCGGCGTTTGTTCCGGTGGCCATGATGTCGTAGGAATCGGGAGATCAAGAGGAAAGATGTCATCCATATCACGTGGATTATTTCTTTGTGTAAGATCCAATGACTTTGCTAGATTCGCTATAACGATACAATTACAATAAGTGCCACTAGGGTTTTGGAGTGGTCCCTACGATAATGGAAGAGGTAAAGATGGCCTTGCAAAAACTCCCCTCTAGGGACACTACAATCCAAAAATTGCAGTCTATATTGAAAACAATTACAGTAGAATCTTATTAAGTCGAACCCTGGGTAACACAGACATTCGTTAAGTCGTACGGATTTCTTGTCCCCCTTGGATTTGACGACCGTGATCCAGCCAAAATACTCCGCTTAAGTAGTACCCCGGATAACTCCGACATTCGCTAAGTCGCACCATTGTTCCCGGTCCCTTTAGCGAAAAAACCTAATGTAACTCGGACTTTCTAAAACCGTATATCAAATGATTCGAATTGGAAATCGAATTCTTGCTAATTTTGTCTTGTCTTTTGTATGTTTTGATTTTGTTTGACATGACGTCACTCATCAGCGAGAAAAGTAAAATAAAACTGCGCACAATTGTTAAAAAGTATAAAATTTTAAGGGTTTAAAAGAATTTAGGGCTTCAGATGGAAGGTTTGATCGATGGAAGGTGATGATGACGTTACGGTAAAAGTCCAAGCATTAACCGATGCAGAAATACTTGAAGAAATCCAAGGTGATACGGTGGTAATGGAAGAAGATGAAGAAGATGGCACTGCTGAAGATGAAGTTCATGTGAAATCTTCGAATGAACAAGTGTGGCAAGCACAGAGAAAATCTTCGTAGCCATTGCTCCTATTTCCCATGGCATAGAGAGTGATTAATTAGCACACCGTTCATTATTCTAGCAATTGCCTACAGAAAACCTAAAGAGAAACAATTCTTTTTAGTTTTCACTAAAAACCTTTAAAATCAATAAAATCCTGATAAATCGTACCCTTCAAGAAAGTCCGAGTTATCGAGACTTCGGATATCTAGGACATTCGCTAAGTCGGACGAATTTCCTTTCTCCCCCTGAGGGTCCGAGTTAACGGGATTGTACTGTAAGACTAAAGCTATTCAAGTGGGAATAAGTTAGAAAGAAAAGATTCTCTTGATACTTAGTTTCCAAGGTAACACGGAAGATGCCATTGTTCGATAAATACCTTAGTTTTTAGCAGAAAAAAATCTCCCGTGTGGGATGGAAGAAAAGAATAGCATTTACCTTGGGCTATTAAATCCTTTTCCGTTGGTTTTGAAGCAACTTGTGATTTACTTGTGGCTGAAGAAGGAAAGCAACAGGAAACAGCCTTGTGGATTAAATTCCTGTTCCCATCACACTTCTCATTCAAGATCTTTTCGGCAAGAGCTGAAAACACATACAGTAAAATGGGGTAATATTAATTGGGGGCATCTATTTTAGCAGTAAGTTACAACACACGAGGGATTTGCAACAAAAATATATCACTAAAAAACCAAAAATCAAAGAAAATACAATTATTACATTCATATGCAAATACCATAATAACAATTTATGTACATTTTAGGGTGGCCACTAAAAGTTTGCAACGAAATTCCAGGAGCTTCTATGATTTCCAAGGCGCTTTCCAGGAGTTTTTCTGGGAGAAGTTCATCACTTCTCCATTTCATCATGTGTTGAATTATTATTTTTCACAAAAAAAACACGACCTTTTTCAACTGAAAAAGAGAAGTCAGCCTAGTGGAGCAGCAGTAGAAGCCACCTAGGTGCCAAGTAGTTTGGAGACAATGCAAGGAGGGTTGCGGAAATTGGAGGTCCCCTCCCCCAGAAATATTTTAGGAGCATACTCTCTAACATGCCAGAAAATGCCCCTTTGCAGAATATGTCAAAAAAAGTCAAAGTCCTTCCCGCGCCCAATGGCGCATAGGGCAGCGCCTATCTCCGTTTCTATAGCCCTAGGCCACGCGTCTGCGAATGCAGTGAAGGCTACAGCGGGGGGCTGGTCCACTGATAGCTCCGCGTGTTTAACTTCCCCACTCCTTTCTCATGTATCGAGCGCCAGAAGAGAAGGCAGCGAGTACCACTCGGCCGGGGTTCGAACCAACGACCTTCCGATTGTGAGGCAGGCGCTCTAACCACTGGGCCATCACACATTGCAGAATATGGCACGAGCTATGTTCTAATGGGTAGGTAGTTAAGCTATCAAATGTCAACTGTATTTCAAAAAATTGACTTCCAGGAGTTTCTACATTCTCCAGGAGTATCCTACAGAAGGTAAATTGCATTTCAAGAGTTTCCAGGAGCAGTGGCCACCCTGTATTTAGAAGCCAATATTCACGACTAACAAAGGTCGGGAAATTATAATGACAATGGATTAAGAGCTGTAGGAGACATGCGGCTACTTACAAATCCATGCAAATTGACAAAAATCGATTTGCAAACCGAAGTGACAGAGACCACAAAAGGATTACCTGGATCTTGCTCAAGACATTGTAAGTTTTCTTTGATTTTCTCGATGTCAGAACTGCCAATACTCTTGATCAATGATTGGTTCTGCAATGAAAATAATGACATGATACAATTCAATTGACTCACCTAACACTAGATGGGCATGTGAGCAATGCTCGTGCAAAATCTGCCTGTTATATTGTTCAAATACGGTACTAGTCACTCCTTCATTTCCTATCCTCTTTTTTTCATTTTTTCATTCCTTTCCTTCTATTTTTTCCATTTTTATCTACTCGGCTGTTGAAAAAGATTTCCTAGCTATATATTAGTAAACCAACGGTAAATAAAGAATACCTGTTTATGAATCAAGCATTTCAATTATCATAGGTGAGGTGGCAGCCCACGTACTATATGATGACCCTAAGGCCACCCTCGGCTTTGAAAAGGTTGTAGACCCATGTTCTATACTACTATTGTAAAGTAGGCCTAAACTTGCCTGCATGTGCAGCTTTTGACTTAGCCTACTCTCACGTGCCGGCTAATTGTCCCCTTCCCGATTGTTAGCTTTTGAATTATTTTTCAAATCCCCCGCTCTTATTCTAACTCCTCCACTTATTAGTTTCAAGGATTTTATGCTAGATATAAAGTTTCTTCTCAGATTTATTCAGTCAAATTAACATTATGTATCATACTCTAATTCAGATTTCCCCTTAGCGCATGAAAGACAGTTTATGGAGGTGACCCATTTTGCTCCAGTGACCCATTTTGCATCTCTGACCTCTTTGCCCAACCCTAGCCTTGTTCATCAAAATACAGGTTTCTATCTTTCCAACTCCTTTGATAAGTCATAGTCAGGAAATCTTCCAACAGCCCCCCCCCAATTATTCGGCATTCTAGAGCACCATAAACACAGTGATTGCTAGGGCGACCAGAAGTTGACTTTCACAATTGGAAAAACTGACTTTATTTTTGTGATTTTGACGTAATGAGTTTGCCTAAGTCTGTACTAGGTACAATCCATTTTACCAATAAACTACACCATACAATTTTATTAGTACACATTTTTGATATTATACTAGTGTCATCATCAGTAAAGTAAAGAAAAATAACTAAATGAAAAGATTAATTACTGGACAAATACAGAAGATGCAAGAGATAATTCATGCGGTAGAAATGGAAATTCGAACATAAACGGAAACAATTCCGTGACGATGGAAAATCAAGGCATATGGTGAAGCAAGATCCGATGATCAATTCACAAATAAGTGGATATTTGAAGATATTTGACTTATCATTTACAATTTTGACTTTATTGACCTAAAAAGTGCTCAATTTTAACCGTATTTTAACCTGTATTTCTAATTTTGACTTTACCGACCTAAAACTTGATTTTAACTTTATTCTGGCCTATAAACTTCTTCAAAACCGGTTTGTACCCCGTATAAAGGTGTTTTTTTGGTGTTTCAGTTCACCCAAAGACCATAAGAAGCTTTTGACTTTGTTGGCATTTGGTCGCACTAGTGATTACACTAGACGACAAAAACAGTACATGATTACACTACATGCCAAGAATAGTACATGATTACACTACATTACAAATACATTGAAGGCTAATAAGAGTAAACAAAAACATTTATGAGGTTTCTAACATCGTTTTTTGCTGTAAGTAACATGAAATGAAACCCAAGATTAAATAGCATTGCAAAAATAAACAACGTCATTAAAAAAAATAACTAAATGGACAAAGAGGTTAATAATTTTATTCCTCCAAGCATAAGGACAAAATACAATCATCACTATATGGTACAAGTCTAGAGAATACTTTTCAACTAAAAGTACAAAATTTGCGATTGGTACACACCTTCACTACGATAACTGCCATAATTACGTGATTTGTTGTTGATCCATTTTGAAACGTTTGGCATCCCATTGATAAACATGATATGGGACAGAGATTCTATAAATGGGAAAGAAATTATACAAATAGGGCAAAAATCTGCTTATATAAAAGCAAGCGAAAAATTTGAGACGAGGGAAGTCTATGTATCTTTGGCACTCCTTAAAGGAACAAATGAAGAATTGCTAGGGCACTGATGACGCACAAAACAAGAGCATGTTTTGACAAAGATATCACGTGGAAATACAGACAAGAGCAAAACAAGCGTAGGCCTATATATTGAAAAAAATATGCAAACATTACGTTAGGATGTGTCTGAAGACCGCCAAAAAGTCCTAAATGAAACCGTTTGAAATTTCTATTTCAGAAGCAAGACTTATATTTGGGAAAAGAATTACTTTGGATAGACACATACGGAAAGAGACCTGCCTTTGGAAGAAGAACTACTTTTGGAAGGGGATCTACCTTTGGAAAGACGTCTAACTTTGGAAGGGGCCTAAGTTTAGAATGTTACCTGCTTGTCCGTCTATTCGTCTTTAAAGAAAACAAAACTGGACAGAATTATCGGACAACATTAGAAGAGAAATATAAGAGGAAGAAGTGAATGAATACAGGCAGCAACAACAACTCACCACCCAGGTTGGATCTTTAATGCCTCCGATGCAATCTCTGACAAGAGGGAAAATACATCCATTGCCATCGTTTAATACAACCAGAGAATCCTGTGGGTGGATTTCACACTATAAGAAACTCCATCAAAGTTGAAAATACCCATTCTACTACAAGACTATTCGAATTCCTTTCAGCATAAATTACCAATACATTTATCGCTCAATAGGCGCACGATCAAGTGACATACTGTTTTAAGAGCATCAAAATCATTTGGCATAAAATAACAAATTAATCCTAAGTGCATTATTGCCGCCCCCACCGCTAATTAATTTTTGAAAATTTTTTCCAACCCTCCGCTCTTCACAGGACCCCACGCTTATTAGTTCCTGCGCAAAATTTTTGCACAAAGCATATTCCAAACAGATGTTTTGAACAAATCTTCCCGTCTGTTAGTAATATTTTTGTGCTGCTTACATTCTCACGCCCACATATACCTGATTTATGAACATAGAGCACTTCATAGCAGTATTATCTTAGATTTCAAACAATTTCTTCTACCC
>OLMO02000277.1:10038908-10049069 GCA_900291935.2 Cassiopea xamachana
GGGGGGCCAAGGCCCCCCGGCCCCCCGTCGCCGCGACCGCTGTCCAATCGTGATAGTCATATGTCCTTCAAACAACATTGTTTTACGGTGGAGGGAATTTTGTAGTTCGTCTATAGCGCAAATCATAGGAAATGTTCCAAGACTTTTTAGGCCTAACAGTTTTTACACGTTAGCTCTAGCAGTTTTTTAAAAGTTTCTGAACTTAGCAAACTAAATTGCTGTGAAAGCGTCCGCAGATCGTGAATATAGCAAACTATTTGTCCTGTATCAAACAAGGTGCGTCAATGCGAGTTAATTGGTTTTGGTACATGTGCTATGTCTAGCAATAGGTTGCTTATAAAGTGGTTTCTTATAAAGTAAAACTTGTCTAGTAACATGGAGGGTCTTTCTTGCCTTCTTTGTGTCCTTTGACCTTGTCTGTAGGAGTAGAGACCAAGGGGGCATTTCCCTCCCCCAATAATTTAATGAGATGGTATCTAGAAGTCTACACTGTTCATTTTGCTCTTTGTTTCTACACTCATGCCCCCCTCCAGTACAGTTCAGTTTCTTCTGTCCTGGACTTTTCCCGCTTCAAGTAGCGTCGTCACTGCCATCTAGCGCTGACAACCGGCTGAATCCTTTTTTATGTCTTTTCACCTTTTCTTCTTTCGCAGCCTAGCTACCTCCTCCGGTGCATCATACCTTCCTTCCACTATCATACCACAGCTCTTCCTCCCCCTATCGCTCTGAGAACCACGCCTTAAACTAGGCTCCTTACAAAAGAAACAATTATTTTTTTGTTTTTGCTTTATTTTGAGTAGGCTGTTATTTCTAGCTTTTTCAGCTAGTTTTGAGTCACTGTGCACGCGGTATCCAGTAATTGGAGCCCTGGTTTAACTTCCCTTCCAAAGGACGACGGAGTGAGTTTAACTGGCTGGGGCCGTCTGGCTACGCACCCCGCTACATTTACCTCCCCTAAAAATTATTTCAGCCTTTTTTGCTTCTCCTCTAAACCGAACTTCCCGAAATCATTGCACTTTCATTAGCAACAGGATGTTTCTTACTACTGACAGGCCATCAATTGTCTTAACGTTTCAGTCATGTTGGCTTGTTTAACATTAAACGTCAGAGGTGGTTTCAGCGATGAAAAAGTTTAATCAGTTTCCATAACGGAGATTTGACATTTCATTGCATGTTTTCTGCATGCGTTGTAGCCAATGCAACGCTGTGACTCATCAAAAGTTTTTCGTTGCCAAAAGAAAATATTCTAAAAACAGCTTTCTGCTGTTGCATTTACTCTCTTTCTTTTAAAAGAATAATTTCATAAGAAAACAAGCCTGAAAGTTGATGGAAAATTAAGAACAAATTAAGAGCAAGGCTGAGGCTGACGAACTGTCCTAAAGTGTATTTTTGGACAACGATGGACATGATATACCCTTTCCTTGCTAGCCTGAGGAGAATTGACAGCCTTGTCGCTTCGCCCCTTCGATTTTTGCAAATTAGTTGCTCCTAGAAAAGCTAGATACTGTGCTAACATTGTCTGTTTATAATCGTTTATAAACTTTTCCTAATAAAAACCATTGATATGCAGGAAAGACCATCTCGGATATAAAATTCTGCTTATTGGCTCCCAACCAATCAAAACATCAAATGTTTTCTTCTATGTATTTCTGAAACTACTAAGCCCTAACATTTTAAGAACAAATTAGGACAACTCAACCTTACAATTTCGGAAAATTAAGAACAGCCTATCTGAACCTCAATTTTACTGCTTCTTATAAAAAAGACTGTATATGCTCAATCTGAAACTGTCTACATTGAATGGAGCTGACGTTCGTTTTGAACAAGTAAGTTTCGCAAGCTCTTAGAGAAGGATATTCTAATAAAACTACTCTTAAGATTGTAAATGAATCGTAATATATCCAACATAATATGAATTCCCTCAGACTATAGTTTCCATTTTTAACTTCAACTTCAGCTGCACCTGGTTTGCTTCTCTGCCATGTGTGCAATGCGTGGCGCAGGTCTAGAGTTTAAGCCCCAATAGCATTCCCTTTGGCGTCTATCACTGTTTTTGTCGTTTGTCTCTTTTTAAGGTCGCAGATTATATTTTCCATCAACCTAACCCCCCCAGCAATAAAGAATTAGAAAAATCTAACATGCATGCCCCCTTCACACTGCTGCGTTACAAAAATGGAGAGGAGAGAAAAGTAACCGTTTTTGTCAAACCCTTCACAGACAAAAGTGCAAAAACGGAGTTTTCTGACAACGCTCTTCGAAGTGGATATTCAGAAAAACGGAAGTTTTTCGAACGCAATAGATCNCAGTGTGGGTGGACAAGGACGTATGTATTTCTCGATCAGCAGCATGAATGGAGTAAAAGCACCAAAAGGATATTTGAAGCACAGTTTTTGTGGGTAGCGTGAACGCAGAAAATAGGCATGTTTTTTCAGTTTTCTTTTATCAAAACAGAGCAATGTCAACAGGCAATGGATATTTATAACAACGGATACGTTTTTAACTGCAGCAGTGTGAGCGTATCCTCAGAATAGATAACAGTTATTTACGCCAGAACTGTCACTAGAGATATCAAAGTGGGGAGTGCGAGCCCTCAATTTTCTAACTAATTGATTGAGTGATGGAAGGGTGCAATTTTTTGAAAGACTTTCTTCCCAACACTGTGAGACTTTTCATAGCTATAACGCTGTAATTTGCAGCATTGTTGAAAATTTTTCGTACTAGTACCATTCTGCAACAAATTTTTATTATAATTTTGGATTGCAGAGATTTGTTTTGGGTAGCCTATTTTGATGTGTTGTTTTGTATCTTCCCTTAGGCCACATTTATGCAGCCGGTGGATATGACCGTAGCATTCATATTGACAGAGCCTCCGTTGAACGATATGATCCAGAAAGAGATTCGTGGTCTTTTGTTGCTGAACTAGAGACAGCTAGGTCAGGCCTAATTATGGCAACTATCTCTGGCTACATCTATGCAGCCGGTGGAAGGAACCGTTGTTCTGATCATTACTTCTCCCTTTGCGAGCGTTACAATCCTTTAACTGATCAATGGATAAGCGTGGCACCCATGATGACACCAAGGGCCTGGCCGGCGGCTGGCGTGCTGAACAACAAACTTATAGTTTTAGGCGGATTTGATGGAGCTAATAGACTAAGTAGCGTGGAGATATACGATCCAGAGGAAGACCGATGGAAACATGTCAGTCATATGAACATACGAAGAGCTGGCTGTGGAGGAGCAGTCATATAGCGTATCAGTTATAGAGTTTCTTACTGTTGATTTAGTAGTCTTTTGTTAGTCCGATGTCGTCAAACGCAATGGAGTTTTCCAATCCACCTTTTCGACGCAAAATCCACGTGCTAGCGGTGGTCACGTGACCTTTCAAATAGTCTGCTATGATTGGATAAGCCTTTACTTTACTGTACTTTGCTGTACTTTACTTTACTGTTACTGCAAGCAAAACCACAACGACTACAGGCGATAAAATACTCATACAATGAAGAACAGGATTTTCGTGAAAGTCAACACTACCTTCACGGCCTAAATTGATTAAAACCTGCACCAGCGTGACTTCCATGTCTACCCTCTTGACCGCAGGAACATCCTCAAATCACAAACGTCTATTTTTGTCTATGTCATTCAACGGTGGATTGGTAGAGGTGACATCACCGAACTTTTCTAGTTTTCAAACTAATAGAAAGGTTTCTTCACATTCACAGTGAACAGCCACAGACTTGTCCTAGTTTTCGCGCTTCTATTTACAAAGATAAGACCTTAACCAATCATAGCGCGCTATTTTAAAGGTCATGTGACCCCGTTTAACAAATGGACTTTGCGTCGAAAAGGTGGATCGCATAGTGTATAATATCGAACACAGAAGGCCTAGAACGAAATTGTTTTATTGATAAATTCTCATTTCTTTCTCAATTGAAGCAAGCTAACTCAAGTATTCAGTTGTATGGTCAAAAGTAACGCAGCATAATTAAATTGCTTATAATTTTGCAACGAAAGCAAAGTTATGACGTTCCGTGTTTGTCCTAAGCCTTTGCTTTCTNTGGTCCCTAAAATTTGACGACTACACCCTTGGCTAAATTGTATCGAGGAACACAGCCAGGCTTGGTTTAACCATACACGTTTTTTTTGTTATAAGGAACATGTCTACAAGAAACATGAGGCTGAAATTAGGAAAAAGTTCAGAAGCATTTAAGAAACACAGGCAGGCTGAATTTCAAATAATAACTTGAAAGAACTCTTTTTACAAGAAAATTTTTGATCAAGCTAGAAAGAAAATAGAAACAACATCCGTTATATGCATCATAAAAGCTGAACATCTTATTTTATTGCATCACAGCTGTCTTATTTGGATTGTTATTGTCATTGGGAATCTTAAGAATCATTCTAAATGTTTCTTGAATGTGTCTTAAGTTGAGAAACATTTAGGCTGGATTAGACGTTATGAAAAAAACGTGTGGTCAATAGAGCTATTTTGTCTAATGACTACTGGTAAGCATGCGTTAGTTTTGCGTTTGTCGCATGTGAACGCAAAGATAGGTTATTAGTGCTGCCGGTTTTACTAATCCAATATACTTCATTCCAACGCATATCGGCCATTGTTAATAGTATTTTCGTTGAATTTTCTATTTGTCTTGTTGAATATCCATAACATATTGAGCATGCGTTAGAAAGCATGCCTAGGCTTGCCATTTAACTGAACCTGAAAATTATATTTCTCATCGCACCGTTACCTAGTCTGTGCTGTTGTTATTATTGGAAATTAAGAAATATTTAAGAAACATCAGGGGCTGGATATGACCAGTTGCGAGGCGTATGAGAGGCAAGTGCCCCCACTTTTTCCCACCATGGTCCTCGGGATTTCTTTAAAATCGATGAGAAATTAATTGGGGGGGAGTAGTAGCAAATCTTGAAAAAATAAGAGGGCGTGGCCATAAAATTTTGAATTGTGCCCCTCCACTTTCATAGCCCTAGCCACACCCCTGGATATGACGTAATGTTGGGAAACATCCAGGCTAAAGCAGATTGCTTGTTTTTTTGCAATAAGTGTGTACTAAGCTTGTTATTTATTTATTACGTTTATTGCTGCTGCACTCTTTTTTTATAGGAATAAAGTTTATGAGAATATTGACGCTCAAAATCGCTGAAATTTTTAGAATAATCAAGAAATAATGCAAGGCTCAAGCTTCAGCAAGACATAAGACTTTTTTACCCAATTCATAATACTGCTTTCAGATGCATTATTGCCTTATCGAGACAAAATATAAGCCCTTGCTTAGTTTTATGATGTAGTAAAAGATCAACACAGATTGGAATCTACATTTTTTACCTTTAAGGCAAAGTTCCACCTTGGTATTTGAGAATAATTTAAGAATATTTCTAGGTTCAAAATCAGAAAAGTTTAAGACTATTGAGGCCTTGATATTCGATATTCGTACAAAAAAAGAGTGCATGAATAGCTTTGCCCTATCACAGTATTCGATTAAATCGCACCCATAATGGCTATAGCAAGCAAGGAAGACGTTATATGGCATACAGACACCTAAAGCGTGACATATCCTAGATCTCAAATGCACTATGTTGTATTTAAAATCTTCTAGTTTAAACTATTAAGTAAATAATAGTAAAAGCTTTTATAAATAGCCGTTCCAAAGGTAAAGGATCACAGTAACTGTTATCGATTCAGGATGCAGTTTAGAAGTATAAATTAATGGAGAGTTTTGCGTTGTTTACATTCAGTGCAAATACACATTCTTGCTTTCTACACCCTAAATCTCGTTCCAGTTCCCGAAACAATTCGTCAGCGCCTGACTATTGCGTGCTACCATTCCTGTGAACAGGTTACATTTAACAACCCAGTCATTGTTCGAAAATCCTGTAAACATATTCCACATCGTGACTTAAGTTCCTCAGTGATTTCTGCGTCTGAAAACTTGAGAAATGAGAAATGAGACTTTTTTAACAGCTCGGAAATGGTTTTGTAAGTGACTTTGAAAAGACGTCTTTACCGTTGTTTGAACAAGCCTTTGAAAACAATTTCACGTGGCTTTTTGGCTTTATTCTCTATTGCTTGAAATTATGTTAGATTTTGTAAATATTGTTAGTTTTTGCTATATAGTGTGTCTAATTCTAAGTTATAGTTGAGTAATGTTGCAGTTGGATTATAGAAAGATATAGAAATTTGATTTTTTTGGGTTTAGCAAGGTCTACTCGTATGGGATGCATGAGACAATCCATTATTTTGAGGAATAACTCGATTGGCTTTACAGCCCTAGTGTATCCCCCATAGTCACCAGCATGCACGTTTTAGTAAGAAGCCAGCAGCCTAGTACCAGACACCTTAGACTTTAAGAGCCTTTTAGAACTGAAAATAAATAGCTAAGAAACTTTTGTAAAATGGCACATTGAAGTCGTTACTTGGTTCAACATGAAGCTGAGCCAAAAACAATGCGAGCACGACACTGTTTTAGATTTAAGCACGTGCTGACGCTATTTTTTTTTTGATATACAAGTGTGCAGGCCGAGATGGCCCTTAACTGCTTACACTACTACAGCTAAATTATATGAAATATATATGGTTAAATCTACGCAACATTAAGAAAATACGATTATTACAAATTACGAACAGAACTGAATTAAAGCTATATAACTTCAAGTTTATTAAATGCTACTACGGTTATTATAATAGAAATGGAAATAAATTTTCTAAAAGTTTGCTAAGTTGACGTTTTGTTTACGTCTTCATTGCAATGTAGGTCAGTAAATTAAGAAAATTTTGGACTTAGAATGAGATCAAAAATTTTACCACAAGGCCCTCAGCAGCTTACTTATAAAAGAACCAACTTCGACGTCGAGCACTACAGCTTCTTACGGTGTCATTTTTGATTCTCGCATAATTTTATTATATTTAGGTGTGGTTGCCACGCCCATCTGGCTTGGTTACCCCATGTCTTTTGAAAGGTGGTTTCGTCACTGCAAAGAGGCTCATTGACTGGGTGTAGTGTTTGTGACTAAAGTCAGCGAAAGAAAAGGCCTACTAGAACAGGTTCGGGGGCTGAATACTGACAGGGAACCCAATACACTGAACTATAGAGGAACTGTTGTTTGGAGCAGCCTTAGCATAGACTTGAATGCATTACTCGCTTTTTTTGTAAGAAGAAAGTTTATAAAAAATGAGGCTCAAATGGCCAAAATCTTAAGAAAATCATAAGGCTCAATTTACAACATCAACTGTTTTCGTTGGCCAAAAATCAGTGTTGCATCATTATTACTTTCAACATTATAAAGATGAAATTCAAATTCGAGTATACAAGATGAACAACGAAAATGTAACCCATTTTAGTCAATTTGTTTCAGTAAACGTTAAGAAAATGTTAAGAAAATCTCAGGCTCAATTTCGGGAAAAGATGATTGTTTTCTTATAACAAACAACGTGTAGCAAAGAAGCCTTCAAGAAACTCTTGACTAGAGTGCATAAAGACGGTGAAAAGTAACATTTGAGAGAGAAAGCGCAATAATTACAAATATGGCAACTTATATCAGGGTGGCCACAATCCCTGGAAGACCCTCAAAAACCCTGGATTTTGTTTGCCCCTGGAAAACCCTGAAGCTACAACCCACCCCTGAAAACTTATGTTCTGGAGCAAATTTTCCATGCCTCAATTTTTGGCCTTGCGGTGCCTTTGCATTTTTTACTCCTGTAACTCAGGGGAAGAGGATCTATGCAATAACGGACACTAAATTTCAAGCAAAAACGCAGAATGAAAGGTGGATAGGTACAGGCAGAAGATCTATATGTGATAATTCTATTTTTCGAAAGCATAGTCAAAAATACCCTGGAAAACCCCTGAACTTAGGCAGAAAATCCCCTGGAAAACCCTGGAAAAGAAATTCATCTCATTGTTGGCCACCCAGTATATGTATCTTGAAGGTTATATTACATTCAATGCACTTCGAAAATAGGATGTGTGGTAGGATAGTGGTTGGATGAGGAGATTCACCTCCCCTCCCTCCACGGTGTTTCATGTTTAGCTTCTTCTTGAAGGAAATTTAGTTAAAACAAACAGCCTTATCCTATCAAAAAGGCAAGAGTAATATTTCTTTTTATTTTAGTTCAAAATCCACTTGACCACCTCACTGTGAGATAATACCTTATTTGGGAAATCATTTTTATTCCTTTTCTCGTGGACTTTAAGTTGCAGGTCCACAACAGCTAACTTGTGGCTCCCATAAGTAAACCTGCTTCCTTAATAGTAATGAAATAACTGCTCGTTTTCAAGGGTCGGTATTGCAAGTACTGTACCTGGTAGCTGGCGGAATTGGGCCGCGAACCACACAAATATAGCTGTTGGCCGCTTCAGCCACAGGAAACCATAACAATGTTTGTCAATCTTCCTTATTCGGGGTTGCCAGTTTGGATTTTTCAAATCCCAATTTGAGAAATCTGGATTTCTGAGAAAATGTTTGGTTTAAAAACTTCTGTTTGGATTTATTTTGAATTTGTCAGAATGATCTTTATTTTGATAACTTGACTGAACATTATCAAGTCAAATATGTTAAAGAATGTACCACTGAAGAGCTAAATTCTGCACCCTATCGTTGAAACTTGGCTGCATTACACTTTCTCTTACTGTCATTTCTGTAAACTCTTTTGAACTCAAATTTTTGATAACAGACCATTATCTTCAAAAAACCATCTAGCCTCGTTTTCATTTCAAGCTTTCGAATTTTGGATTAATCTGGACTTTTGCAATGCATGATTTGAACTTGACTGTTTTTTTGACCCGGCACTCTGTCCCTCATTGGTTGTATCCGCAGCATGGCGCCGGCCGGAGGTGAAGTGCAGAGAAGAAGAGGCAACCATCCTACAACAAAACCAAAGCATGTTCAGAAAGGTGGGTATATATCAGTGATTGTGAAGGAAGTAGAAAAGATTTCTTGCGATTTCATTTTGATATCCTAACTGTTGTGTGCTATCCTTTAGAACATTAGTGACTTCTTCATCAAACTCCATTCCTGGGGATTTATTTGATTACCGATTCTTAGCGCTATGGCTAATTTTCTTTCTGGCGAGACAGCTGCTTATGCTCTGTGATGTATTGTTGACCAGATATGGTATTGACACAGAGCCACATTCTTATTAAATACAAATTGATTTATTAATTCACACTTTGTCCTGCTTTGGGCGAAGATTCCCATGATAGCGCATATTTTTAGCCTCAATTTTATTGTCAATAGTTTAATTGCCATTCAAATTATGCAACAAAATTCATACATTCTACCTGCTTCATCTGCCTGCTCGAGTAGCGGATTATTAGAACCCACCGAAATTTTTCCATAATCCTATTTAACAGAGGGCTTAGTTATTACTAAATCGTAACACTTTCATTGTTAATAAAATGATATATTCACATTTTTTGGGCATTTGTTATCGCCATTGTGTATTGCTGCTGAGGGACTATCTTTTCTAGTGAAGAAATAATTCTTTGAAGAAGAACTGGATACAGTGTTTTCCTAATGAGTCTTGGGCACTTAGCCTTCATTGTTGAATGCCTTATGTGCGCTATGTGAATCTTCTACTTCCTGTGCTTAGGAGCCGTTATGCTGATCAATTATTTAGTATTGAACCGGGACGGACGAGCTGGGATTCCGCAAGAGTTTGTTTTAAGACTGTAGTGTCTCCACACTTGTAGACAATCAAACTACATAAAAGGGTAGGGCATGGATAGCAGATATAGCTGCAAAAGCAGTTTTACTATAGATACTTTCAAATTTAGCCTTTTAGCTTATTGAAGGAATGACAAGCTACTTTCCTTACCTGTGAATGCTACAACTCTGAGTATCTCCTGTTGATACAGATGTAGGTTGCCTGCCACTATTTTTTTACCCTAGAATGTTTTATTTGGATTTTAAATGCATATGTGGGCCTGTTTATGTACCAGCTGTTGGTTTTGTTTTGTTTATCTTGTATTATTTAGTTTTGGCAACAGTCTTTTGATTTCTGCCAAAGAAGTCCTGAATTTTATTTCCTAGGGCAAAGCAAGGAAGCAAAGGCAACAGGAATAATTAAAAGACTTAAATACCCATTGATTGTCATCTGGTTCCTCGTATTTGCCTTGTTTGTTTTGTATGTTGGAAGAGGTTATGTTC
>OLMO02000277.1:10061815-10079986 GCA_900291935.2 Cassiopea xamachana
AAAAGTCCGGAATAATCAGTATAGCTTTGGTGCGTAAAGTTTGGGAGTATGAACAAAATCCGGATTATCCTAAAATACAGATTGTCGTATGCCGGAATATCCGGAGTATACTGTATTTGAAATAATTTTAAAGCTTAGATTGGGAATTGGGAATTTCGAGCTCCAAACTTTGAGGGTGGACTTTTTAAAGTTAATCATTGTGCAACATTTATTTGATAAAGAGTTGTTTTGGCTGTTGGCACCCTTGGTTATCTATGCTTAGCTAGTTATAATATCAGCTTGTGTTTAGCACATGAAATAGAGTTCTTTATCCATAGAATATGTATTATTTTCTAGGTTCATGCTCTTATGTACCTGATTTCCACCGCTTCGCCAATTGCTTTTCAAAAACTTTGCCAACCTTCCAATTTTTATTCCAACCCTCTCGCTAACCAAAACTGGAGCTTCATACATCGTTTTTCTTGTGCCCTGCTATAATAAAATAATTGAAGTATCGACATTTGGCCACTCATTCCAACCCATGGGTAGTAAGCATCAAAGGGTGCTTAGGTGCATGCATGGGAAAATTTTCAGGGCTGGGTAGTCTACAGTTCCCGAACCAGATCTGAGTCTTAAGCGAAATTTTTGTTGCCCATAAGATGGAATCATGTTATATAATTTCATTGTCCCAGCTTTGAAGCTTTATTATTCCTATCATCGATGTTTCTCTTTACATTTGCCCCGCCTAAATGAAATATTTGCCCCAATAACCATTTGATGAATCATGTAAAACATGACCAACAGTTGAAGTTTAGCAACCGTTTGATTGTCATTCATATGAACATATTATTGCTCAACATCCCTTTTTTATTTTAGAACATGGCAAGAGGGTAAAGTGCTTGTTTTCGATGATTCATTTGAACACGAAGTCTGGCACAATGGAACATCACTACGACTAATATTCATTATCGATTTCTGGCACCCGGATCTTACGCCAGCCCAGAAACGATCTTTGTCCCCAATCTGATTTTCTCCAATGTCTGCATTTCGTATTTTTTTTAGATTGTTGGTGTACCGATAGCTGAGTTAGTGGCTTTTTCCATACGAATACCCTGCATCGTATTCAGCTTTTCTAACAAGCTGTATACAGGGCCTCCGAGAGGGGACAAAGGGGAGCACATTGCCCCAGGGCAGGGGTGGCCAACCAGTGAGAGGGTAAGAGCCGCATTTTTTACTATGATACCAAGGAGAGCCACATCGAACTAATTGGGATACAGGAGCATCACCCCCCACACTTTCCTCTCATTCGAATATATTTTATTAAGCTCAAGCACACATTTCAGTATGAGTGTAAGAGCCGCATTGAGCCAGGCAAAGAGCCACATGCAGGGGTGATTTTTAGGGGGGCTCAAGGGGGGTGGAGCCCTACTTGTTAAAATTTCTGCTCATTTTGGGGGGCTTAGCCCCCTAAAACTCTTGCATTGACTTGGCTTTTCAGAGCTCATTGGCCTTGCTTCCAAAGTGCTATCATCAACTGTGCACTGCTATATGGTTATTGAGGCATTTATTATTGTTGACTATACTAGATCAGTGTTAAACTAAATTATCATGTTTCCATCTTTGAAAATATGGGCGTGGTTGTGCATAGAGCCCCCTTGTTAAAATACTTAGAAATTACCACTGGCCACATGCGGCTCGCGAGTTGTTGGCTGACCACACCTGCCCTAGGGCTTGAAGATCTAGAGGCTTCATAATCCCCAGGACCTCATAAAGTATGACCAGTTAGCTTCACTTGCAAGGGCCTTGTGTTTCACTATTACGCTAGGGTCTTAGAAATCTCTTGGTGGCTCTGTCTGTATGAGATTTTTCTATTTATTCCTTCTTTAGCCCATATCGTATTTACTGCATTTATAATCGCTGATTAATTGCTTGAAATACGAATTATTGTTATGACTTGCTTGAGCGCATTAGATATGCGATTCTTAAGGATGGTGAGCATTAGCTTTTTATCGTCGAATTTACGTATCAAATTCGATGTCGTTGCTTCACCGTAAAAGTTCATATATTTTGCACAGTATTTTTCTAGATAATTGAAAACGTTGCGGCGTTAAAGCGCAACGCGAAGCAAATCGTATTTATGGGTTGTATTGGAGTATTTGTCTAAGATTTGGATAGGAGAAAATGAAAAGGGGAAATCAGAACATATTTTGTTCATTATGTTTGGGTAAGGTAGAACTATTTCCAAATATGCTTTTTTGTAGTTTTTTCGCTTGTCTCTATTGCAGATCAAGAGTAATAAGTTCTAGTACTTGCTAGCAACCCTTCAGATAGAACAGCCGTTGGATTGTAGTGAATAGCAGGGACGCATACGCTTAGTGGATAGGAGAGGCAAGAATTTCCTTTCATACTGAACTCTATTCATCTATCATATCTTGTGAAGGGGCATTTCCGACATTGTAAGCCACATGTACCAAACTCAGGCCCGCGGACCAAATTTGGCCCGAAATGTAATCATGATTAGCCCGCGACATTATATCAAATGTGCATTAGAGCTGGCCCGCGGTTTATACTATATCTTTTATTTCAAATTTAATTTCTCATGTGTTTGTAATATCAAGATTTGGTTGTTCCAGATTCTGTGTTTTAAGCAAAATTAATGTTTGCTTCCATATGAAAAGGTTAAACAGTACACATCAGTTGCAGTTAGTTTTTCAATAAATATCGAGTCTGGCCCGTGACTTTTCTTCACTGCTTAATTTTGACCCACTGTGAATTTGAGTTTGAGACCCATGTTGTAGACAGTTCGATTCTCCAAAATTTTTCTGCGCCAAACCCCCAGACCTCCAACTTGACATGGTATAACTAGGAGACTAGCATATTAAACATTGTCCTTTTAGATGAGTTTGAGGACCAAAATCAGCCCTTGTAGAGGAACATACATATACTACATAGATGTACCCTCGGAGGAACCCTTGCCCCCCTGCTCTAGATACGCTTAGTCGTCCCTATTGAATATTATAGCCTGTAGACCTACTTCGATATTACTTTTTTTCCATGTAGAGTTTTGTAGATTACACAGAAGTTGCCATGCATAGAGAACAACACTTTAAACTTAAATTTTTGGGTAGCTTTGGGTAGTTTACTTCTGATTTGTGTTCCAGATTATTCTAGTTTTAATACTAGGCGTGTAATGAGAAGTATGCATACCCTATTCAGCTCTAATTGAGTTTACAACCATGAATATGTGTGGTTTGCCCACTGTCCTATCAACTGGCTAAATGACTTTTTACTGTACAGTGAGCAAGGAGATCAGGTACCCCTGCAAAAGTTGCTCAGCCCTTTTTAAAGTAGGCAACCACTGGTTGTTAGCTGACATTTTTCTCAAAAGTTCTTATCGCATATGCGAATGATGGAGGAGAAGGACTAGAGTGGGTTATTTCACGTCGTTTTTACATGTATTTCGATGGGTGTCCAAGTATTTATCCTACGATTATTTGCAGTTTATTTATAAAATCAGATGTCTCTTTTAAGCCAACCAATATGTATCTGTTATTAGTGCTAAGCTTAAGTAAAATTGTTTCCAGTATTTATTAAGACAGGCTCAGCAAGAGATTTCTATCCTCAATAAGGATACTGCTCATTGGAATTTATTGAAGCTCAAAAGACGCTTTAGGTTTTAGATTCTGAGAGCCATTTTTGATGTTGATAGCTTAATACTAACTTTTCTTTAGTATTGCTTTTCAATGCAACTTTTACAATCGAATGTAGTTTCCCTTGATGGCCAGCATATTTTAGCCTTTTTCTTTATTTGTCCGTTCATTGATGTTATTTCTATAATTATATCTGAAATTCCAATACACGAATGATAAATTTTGCTATTATTTATGAAGGACTTATAGATCACTTTGTCTTGCTGAATCCAACCTGAGCATCTTTGTTTTCCATTCGAGTGGGAAGAAATACATAATTCACCTCCCATTCTTTGATTACCACCCCTTCTCGACGAGAAGTGACTCTAGGGAAGGCTCAAGGGCTACGCTAAGGGAGGGCTAGGAGCTACAGCCCTCTCGTCTGAGTATGCTGAGAAAACACACGTTTTTTATTAGAAACATGTCTGTATGAAACACGAGGCTTAAATGAGGCAAAAATTAAGAAGCATGCAGGCTGAGTTTCAAACATTAACTTCGAAAAACTGTTTTTACAAGAAATTTTCGACTAAAGTAGAAACAAAATGAAAAAGCATCAATTACATGCCTCACAAAACCTGAGTATTCTTTTTCCTGCATCACAGTTACCAAATCTTTAATCTGGGCTGTTATTGCTATTGGAAGTTAAAGAATTCAAGAAACATTTAAGGCTGAGTCTGACCGATAAGGAACATCCAGGCTGAAGGCAGAGTGCTTGTTGCTTAAACTATAACAATTATTTCCAAAGATTCCGACTGCACAGTATGTTCCCATTCGGAAAACTCTGCAATATTTTCGTACCATTCGGTAAACTGCAGAGCGTTAACTATTTTTGGAGTAAAAGGGTTGCTTTTTATTAGTAAGGCTTTAGCTTTCTACAGCAAGATCAAATTTTAAGATTTGACAGTAATGAGAGTGAAAGATGGGCGTGGCTTTATTACTAGGCATCTCAAAGGTGTGGTACCCAACATCCTTTACCTCCCATTAATCATATCTAAATTCCGTTCCTGATTGTAATTGGCTAATAGTGATGAATTCAGGGGGCGTCGTGGCCGGTGGGCTATGTCCCCCAAACTTTTTTTCGACATTGTCGAATTTTCGGAAATGTTTATTCTTCATCGGAAAATTTTCGGACTTTTGGCGTTAGCGAAGATAAAGGTATCGAATTTTATCGGAAAATCGTTGAGCTTGCCCCCCTGCTCTAGGGGCCGCTGGTGATAAGGTTTAACGTAGCTAGCACAGATTTTCCCTTTACTGGTAGGATTAAACTAAAAATTTTCAATTACTGTAAAACTCTATTTAGCTCCGGGGGGGCTTATTCATTTTTGGTAGACCTATATGGGTGATTTATATAAAGAGGGGAGCAGTTTATTACTGACTCAATGCAGATTATTTAGTTAACTGTTCTTGTGCATTACTTTTGCATTTCTTCAATGGCATGACGTACTATGATGTGATTTGATGCTCTTTGGGGGAGGGGAGGTGCTAAATGGAGCTTTACAGTATTGGAAAATTCCTTATTTTGGGACCACCACCATTTTTGTTAAATAGCATGCTCCTTCGTATTACTTCTCCCACTTGTTCAATCCGCGCGAAAAGGAGTTTGGACTCTAACTCAAATCTTTCTTTCCCTCAAATATCAACATGGCAGAGGAACAAGGGTGAGAACTCTTTGCTAGAATCTGTCATCATCTGCTGTTCATGGATTTTTCTATAGTTTTTGAATAAAGAATTTGCGTCTTCTAAAATTGACCGATATCATTCTTAATTCTTTTGTTGAAAGGGGTTACCTGTTAGCAGCTTTTATGGGGTACAGCTTATCGCCTAATAGCTTCAGAAAGACCCCAAATGTAGCGTTACATAGATGTGATATCGACGAAAAAGTGCTGTGTACTGGTTAAAAAAGTATCTTCTTTGTTGCTTATTTTCGTCCATTTCTAAAGCTTGTTGTTTTAAAGCAAGAAGCTTCGCTTGTGGACTAGAGAAACTTCAGCATGAGAAACTGCTAATGATACTTTAGCTTCAAGTATCGTTACTTTCTGTGCTGAACAATGAGGCTAAACATTTTTATTTCCACCATACTGAATTCCTTTCCTTAAGATTCGTATTGAAAAGGCTCTGCGGACTACTATGCTTGGAATTTATTGGCCCAAAGGCCTCGTAAATGTTGTACATGCATTCACAAAGTAGTGTATTAGCTTTTGGAGGAGTCAGGAAGTGCATTCCCCCCCATGCTCATATGATTATCATTGATAAGTATTAGCACCAATAACTATGAACATCCATTTTCCCAGTAGCTCCTCTGGTGTTTTTATTATTATTATTTTATTATTAAAACATGTTTAGGGAGGGTATCCCTTCAGCCGTAGCTGGTTTTCAAGGGGCCCTCCATTTACATACAAAGATACCATTAAAATCTAAAACCTAATTACAATTTTCCTCTAACGATAAATTAAGAAAAAAAAGACAAAGTTTGAATGTTGATCTACAAGTAAGTTGCAAAGATCAAAGGAACCATGCACCAAGATTTCCATTTTATTATGCCTGTATGCCAAATATTATAGTTTAAGCTACTTCAATGCTGTCGGGCTGACAGGAAGGCTAGCCTTTTTTGGGCCTAAGTGCATGATATGCACCTTGGAAGCCATGTAAACTGAAGAGCAAAGGTGTGCCAGGGAATACTTGTAGAATGCCAAAACTTAATCCTGTGCAGCACCTACCCAGGCATTTGGAAAGGAAATTACATTCCATCTAGAACCCAAATATTCAAGAATATACATGCAGAACTCTAGACATAGAGCTTAGTGCATGCCAAAGATCTTTGGGCCTAATTACATGCAATGTAACTTAGCCAGTTTGCAAAGTGTGGCATCTGCTCTCAGGAATTTCTCACATTCCTGCCCATTGCATACCAAAATATGAAGTTGCACATACATAACTAAAGCACATATGTAATAAAGCAAATGTTTTACACATATTGCACATTTCTATGCACTTGCATGCATACCACATTTTCTTTGACTCTGCACACACAAGATCTGGTAAAGAGCCTTTATTCTTTTACATGTAAGGTTTCATTTTTGTGTTGTTTTATATGCTTTCAGATTTTTCATTATTATTTTGTATTTTGTTGGTATTAAAAATGGTATATAATAGTTACTTTACTTAAAGTTAAAATCAAAGCTAATTAATGCCTACCATTTATAAGATTAAACAAAACCCAAATTATCAATAAAATTTTACAGATCTTGATCTCTAAGATCTTATATCTTTCTTAATATTTTCTAGATTAGGAATGCTTTTAATGATGGTGGCAGGATTTGCTGTCATCATTAAAAAGTAGAGATGCATATTGGTTGCATTAATGTTTTTTGTACATATAAGTTTAGGCCAGGATAGTTCATGTATAATTGTTAGGTTTTCATTTTCTTGCTTCCAACAATGCATCATAATACTTGATAATCCTAGTTATTATTTTCATTTTTGCAAAATACTCTATTTATAGCAAAAGGCTGCCAGGGGTTCCTGAAACCCTATTGAAGAAAAAAAAGACTCTTGCAAGACTTCGAGCTGCACGAGCCAAAGCTCAAGTTAAACAAAGAAAGGTAATCAACTTTGCAATTTTAAATTATTTATTATTTCTAATTAAATAATTTGTCTATCAATTTTTCTATATTACAGTTCTTGACATTATTTTCCTTTGTTGGCATTTGATTCAGATTTCAGTGTCTTTGGGAAGTTTTACCTCCAGTGATAGATTGATGTCTTGATACTTGAAATCTTTTCTAGCACTGGAATATAGAAAGTACTGTCTTGATTTTAAGATAACTGCATTTGTTTCAAATATTTTTTGAAGTTTTGGGTGTTTTATCCATAGGTGCTGGTAGGCCTTGTTCTAAGCAAAATACTACATGTGCTGGAATTATCATATGCAAGTGATTTTGTATGTTTGATTGCACTGCTAAGAAAAGCTTTAATACACACACTCAGACCATATCAAAAAAGAACAGAAAAATTGTACAATGAAACAGAGATACAATTATTGAAAACAATTTTTTAAGCAAGGAACTGCCATAATTAAAATGATAAACATAGTAACAATTCTTCATCATCAGACAGAGCACTGCTCCTGACAGTCAGATGCATATTAGGATTGTGGTCAAAATTCTAGGGTATGAAGTATGCAGATAAGCTAAAGACCATTACCTTTCCAATTGATAAAATTTTAATTTGAAGTCACCAGGAAATGTTCAGGAGTTCCTTTTTGCCAGTGCAATCAATCACATGCCCGATTGGATTTGTGTGTATATATTGTTTGCACATGTGATCACATTCAGTAAATGACAATACCTATATTAGCTACATGTTATTTACCAAATAATAAATGGATTCTCATATCATATCTATTTGATTATTTGCCACCCTTGATAGAGACTGCACACAAAGTACCCAAGAAAGGACTAGAAATCTAGTCAAATTCAAATTAAGCAGATTTGGTAATAATAATAATAATAATAATGCTATATTTTCACAGGGTAATTCAATCAGCTAAAAAGAAGCTGCTATCAACAGAAGCCCTGTTGAAAAAAATATAAATAGATCTAAATAGTGTAAATACCTTAAACATAAAGGAGATAAAAATATAGAAATAAATACGACATATAAAAAATATAGTATATCAGTGTTAAAATAAAAAAGTGTTTAATCCTTACAATGTTCTTTTAAAGCACTCTTGAAAATTATGCGACATTTTTCAGTTTTTATGTGTACTGGCAGTGCATTAAAAATCTTTGTTCCGCTGTAATAGATCCCTCTCTTTCCACTTTCCGTTCTAACTTTTGGTATCCATAAATCAGTACTGTTTCGTCTTGTTGTTTTGGCGTGGTCTAGTCTCCTGAAATAGTTATTGAAAACACTTATTGGTGTTATGAGGGGTGCATAAACTTGAGTATGATACATCCATACTTCAAATGCAATTTTGGTTAAGGAAAGGCATCAGAAAAGCTGCCCTTCATTGTGCATTGCAAGAGAAAATGCCAAAAAATAGTTGTTAACTGTGTCGTATATTCAATTACATACAGTAAATGTTATTGGGGTGTATGTCACCCTAAAATTTTTTGTTTCTCTTCTGTCTGGTGATCAGTAGAGGCCATTCCTAAAATAAATACACTCTGAAGGTGGGATGGGTACCCAAAAATGTGTACAAAAGCATAGAAGGGGAAGAAGGACCCTCAAAGAATATATTTGCACTCATGTAATTCTCAAATGCTTATTACTTTCAAAGTATCCTAACTGAATTTGCCAGCTTTGAATGATTACTTATGCAAGACCTATTTCCCATTGATTTGTATACAAAACTGTGATAATTTTAGATTTCTTGGGTTTGTGTTAAATTTTGACAAGTTTCAAAATAGATTCAAAACTTTGGCAGGAGGATGGTGCTCAGGGAGGGGGTACCTTCAAAACTTAAAAAGTTTTATAAGGGGAATGGGGCTTCAAAGTCAATGAGTATTAAGCATAAACACTTTTTGAATGGCCCCATACTAGAAATGTGTGAAAATTTATAATAAATATGTGATATATTCAAAAGTATTACTAAGACTGTTAGACATATTCTGAGTTCTTCTATCTTCTTGCAACAGATAAAAAGGAATAAGAGAAAGGTGATATTCAAGCGTGCAGAGTCCTATGTTAAAGAATACAGAGCACTAGAAAGAGATGAGATCAGAAGAAAACGGCAAATCAAGGCTGCTGGTAAATTTTATGTCCCTGCTGAAGCAAAACTAGGATTTGTCATCAGAATTCGTGGTATCAACCAAGTGAGCCCAAAGGTTAAAAAGGCACTACAGCTTTTGAGGCTGAGACAAATAAATAATGGAGTATTTATCAAGCTTAATAAAGCGACCATCAATATGCTTCGTCTTGTGGAACCTTTTATTGCATGGGGGTGAGTGTAAATTTTTGTTCTCACTTGTTATTTGAATAATTCATCCATTTAGACCAGGTGCCAGGAACTTTTTTGGTTGAGTGAGTCATAGAACCTCATATTTTAAGAAGTGTTGCCATGAGAGCCAGACAATATTTTAACAGTAACTACAAATAATTGCATGTATTATTTTTAATTTTTAAAGCAAATGTCAATAGCATATCACCTATAATGCCTTCCACTTTGAAGTAATTTCAGCTAAGATCTTTTTGTGAGCCAGAGAGCCAGATGCAATTATCAGAAGAGTTATATCTGCAATCCATCTCAAGACACATTGAGACTTTTGGCTAAATCATGATAAACTTTTTGGAAATTTCACTCCCCTTCCCCCTTCAAGCAATGTTGTTCAGACAATGTAGCTGCATACAATGTTGACAACATCATTTTTAACTATCTCTGTCATATATTCACAAACAACATTGCTTGGAGGGGGTGGAGGAATGGGGAGGGAGGGGCAGTTCCAAAGTTTTTTCATACCTGTCTTAATTTTTACAATGCAATGGTTGCCTAATAGTTTTAGAAGATTTTATTAAATTTCTCTTGGTGCCATGCATCAGACAGTATATTGGCATTACGTTGAAGTGAGAGAAGAGCAGTCTCACAATTTTGTTAACAATTGTGGCTCACAAGCCATAGCCACTCTTATCATTTGCCTCATTGTTGAATTTCTGGTGTGCTCTTGAGTACCACAGAACTTGGGTGCTGAAGCAAATGGAGAGGGGATAGAGAGGGGAGGTGGAATAAACAAAGGAGCTTGAAAGTGGAACCATGTACAATTTGATCAATGTTGATTTAACTGAGTACACATCAGAAGTGATTCAAAATCACACATGAAATCCTGAACTGTAATAATTGAGGAGTGAAATAGGAATGGGGGGGGCTGTAGAGATTCAGAAACTAGTAATTGGGGTGGGGAATTGCTTGGTACTCAGGAGTAGTTTTCATCACATTAGAAGTCCTTACTAGGAATAAGCTTATAGTTTTTGTGATAATAATATTTTTTGAGTTAATGAAGGGGATACTAAATAAAATTACAACTGGCTGTATGAATATGTTGGCTTGAGAAGTTTCATCTCTTTTCTCCAGTATCTGTGACTATTTCTTTCCAAATATGTGCTAACTTACACCTTTAGTCTTATTTACTCTTGGCTATAGTTTGACAATAGAAAGGTTAGTATAACATATTTTAGGCATGGTCATTCCATCTTAGTATTGATTTAATTTCTTTCATCTGACAGCTACCCAAATTTGAAAACTGTGCGAGAGCTAATCTACAAACGTGGATTTGCCAAGGTAAACAAGCAACGGATACCAATTACTGACAACTCAATTGTAGAGAAGGCTTTGAAAAAGTCTGGTATCATTTGTGTTGAGGACCTGATTCATGAGATCTTCACTGTTGGGCGAAACTTCAAGAAAGCAAACAATTTCCTTTGGCCATTCAAGCTAAACAACCCAAATGGAGGTTTCAAGAAGAAGACAAACCATTTTGTAGAAGGTGGTGATTTTGGAAACAGAGAGGATGCTATTAACAGTCTTGTTAGAAAGATGAATTAAAAACAGGAATTCTTCTTAGATTTCAATGTAAACATTTGAGGATTCTGTTACAATTTTGCAGTTCTTCTTACAAGCTTTATTCTTCCCAAATTTGAGAAACATAGTTGTTGATGAGAGCGTATACACATCATCTTAAATTTTCATTTCCATCATATTCACCATCCTATTCACCCTCTTCTAATTATTTTTTACCCCTAATAGAGCATGGTGTGCCCTGAAAATCCAAGCCCCACTACCTTCAGTGAGTGTTTGAGAGTACCACCTAGATTGCTAACCCGGAAGCACTCTATTGAGTGATGAGTCGGACAAACAAGATTCCAAGTGTGTCGAAGGCTCTTCCCATTAATAAACAATCTTTGTTTCTGTCCTTGTACCACATTTGTCCTGAACACAAACATGTAGGGACTGTAGCCATCTTGAAGAGGTGCACAATGCTACCCTTCTTTTTTTTATGGTTACCATAAATCCTCAAATAGGTCACCACCTCCGAATAAGCTCCCCTTTGAAGAAGCTCCCACCGAAAATGCCATTTTAGCAAATAAGCCCCCCTCATGAGCCCCCACGGGCCCTTTTCAAGGGAAACATAATTGCAGAATAATGTCTTATTTCAAGAAAGCCCCACAAAACAATAGCTGTACAATATTACTTCCAATAACTAGATACTAAAAAGCAAAAAGAAACGCGACTTTCGTGATGACAACGAAGAAATCGCTATTTACTACTAAATTTCGTTTCCAAATAGTGTTTTGTAACTTAAATTTAGTTGAGAAAGTTGTGCCGTTTTTTACGTCAACCTTTCAAGAAAATTCCAAAGTTTGGAATAAGTATCCCCCTCGAATAAGCCATCCACTCGAATAAGCCCCACCCAAAATTCAGAAAGCCCCCGGGGCTCATTAAAAATTTTACGGCATGACCTAATTCAGCCTATAGCTGACCAGCATGGACGTAGGATGTCAAATTTTGGGGGGCTGTAAACTTTCTGCACGAATTTCCTATTATTCTTTCAGAAAATGTGCCCGAGTAAAACGGATTTCGGCCCAACCTGGGGGCTGTAGCCCCCCGCCTCCTACGCTTATGCTGACCAGCAACCCACCATTGTTGAGAAAGCTGATTTGAGTCGGGTGCGCTCAGCTCCTTCAATTACTGCCTAGGGCGCCAGAACGATAGTGTGACAAACTGGGCGCTAAAAGGAGCAAAATGGTACTGATTAGCACATAGGCATCTCTGGGGCACCGCCTAGCATCAGGCCATGCTCGGAGACACGTGCGATCGCACATGCGCGTTTCCACATACGTGCAAAATTTCTATGAACCGTGATCAAAAAATAGAACTTGCCAACATCAACAGCAACCGTGCAATCGCACATGCCAAATAAGAACTTTGTTGTCACAACTGTAATACTGGTGCTTGAAACAGTTTTGTCATAAATGAGAGTTTGACTTTGATGATGATGTGAGCTTCACCAATAAGTTTGTATTTCAAAAACACAAATCTTTGATCGCACTTGCAATTGTAAATAATGAAGAGCAATCGCCTGTGCAGGCAAGGGCACAGGTGGGAACTGACGCTCTTGCGCCAATTTCTTTGGGCATGAACTGTAGCTTTGGCACCACTTTTGACATTTTCGTTCCATCCTATATAGCAGGTGCTATATTTCACAGTGCCATTACAAATAGGGCCCTCTTCCAACCACATGTTGCATATATATGAAGCTTGTCGATGAGGATCGGCGAGAGGAGATGCGTCTGCCCTTCCTCTCCGGCATCCATGGCTACTCCTTCAGTTTTTGGCCATCATAATCATCATCATCAATATGCATTTAACAACCCATTTGGGTCAGTCAGTACAAATATCTGCACATTTTCCACTTCAGACAACATTTGCGCATTCAACTACTGTACATCAAATGTCAAAATTTGCTGTGATAATTTCAACGTTAGCTCAAGAAAGATTCCAAATTTTCCAGCGTTGGAATAGTGTCTGGCAGACTTTCATACTGGAATGAAATTCTAAGATAGGATGGATTCAATGCGAGAAAGAAAGCTTTACCACACCAGACCTCCCAAAGTTGGTGAAAAGAGGTAGTCCCGTATTCTTTCGTAATTAGGGGAGTGCCTGTTAGAGAGGGCACTTATCCTGAGCTACCGGCATGTGAGGTAGGGTAGCCAGTTCTTTTCCTCGCTGCCTTTATCTCCCCGGTATTGCCCCAAGGTACCCATTCGCTGCTGTGTGAACATTGAGCCATCATTCAGTCAGGGCCTCGAGTCGGGCTCGAACCTTAGATCTTCCGCACAGGAGTCGTGTGCTCTAACCGTTATGCCACCTCGTCCAAATTTGGGCATGATATTCAATGAGTTTGCGTTCATTTGTAATAGATAAGTTCTGGGAAAAGAAGATGTTAGGAACAATTCAGTCTGATTTGTAAATGTTCTATGTTCGTATTTCAGTTAAAACAGGCACGCCGGGGGCTGCAGCCCCCCCCCCCACTATGTTGCCAGTGTATGACGTCATACAATAGTCTAAGACAGGATGCATTTTGGCTGTCGGAAAGGGGGTTTTCTTGCAATCTAAGGGCGTATCTATAAGATCTTAATGGGGTTCGACCCTGCCCCCACTTCCACGCCCATTAGGGACTTACCACGTGTCCCCGACTCCCTCACTCAAAAATGCGCTCCAGCATCCCTGTGTAAAAGTTATCTATGTGATTCAAGTGACTTCAATTTTAGTTTGAGCAGTAGACCTGTCACTTGAGTCGTACCTAGTCTCCCATAACGAAAGGAGTTTCATGCTTTTGAACCTTTTCAATTCTGCTTCAGTTTCTTAGTGCATGCGGTGACCATAATTCGCATGTGTATTCACGATGGGAGCATTAGTCGTGTCCTCTTAAGAAATCGCAGCTAGAGGGACAAATTTAAAATGGACCTCATTTTCCGCAAAGTATACTTAAGGCTTGGCCAAACTTATCAACATTGTTGGCAAACATGTCAATCATTGTGTTGGTGGAATGTTGGTCGGATTTTCATGTCGTCCATGAAAGTGGCCAAATTGGGACACATTGTTGGCCAACAAATTCGATCTGTCACAAATTTATTGCTACTTCTGTTGTTTTAACTGCTGTGTAAAAATGCATTGTCAAGTAGAAGGAAAGCTGTTTGCTACTGGCATGGGTGCACATTGAAACATAAGGTGGGAGTTGATCGATCTTCTGCTAGTCCGACGTCGACCCTGGTGACCTTTTTAGCCTTGCGCTGCTCAGCTCTCTATTCTTTGATTCAACCTCTATTATGCAACTAAACTCGTGCTAGTAACAGTCGACACTAATGATTTGAGCATATTTCTCCCGCCACTTTTAGCTGAATGAAATGAATTGTTGGCCAACATAGTGGTCAAATTTGACATGTTCGCCAGCAATGTTGCCCTGTTTGGTCATACCTTAAGAGCTGTAGAGCTAAATGAAATGAAAAGGGTCAAATGACCAGTGGCAGCATTAGCTGCTGTGAAGTGAAAGTGAAGAGGGGCTTAGGTAGTTGGCATTTGCCCTTGGAAAAATTTCAAAAGCATATCGTTTAGATCCCTTGGAAACGCCCTTTTTGAACGTAGAGGTGCTCTTTTTCTAGATTACAAAATGACAGCCAAGATCATTGACATGCATCTGATAACCTTCAATAGGCACTATATCCATAAGGGGTCCTTCATGAATGATGTCAACACATTTCTGCTACTTTTCAACCCCATCCCTCCCCTTGTCAATGCCTGTCCACTTTTTGCTTAGAAGCCCCCTCCCTTTGACCGTGTGGATATTGAGCTGGAGAACAAGTAAAGGACTGCAAAACTATGAAAAAGTCAAAGCGCTTTGAAAAATACATGTATACTTCACTTATTTCTTGTATGTCTCTTTTTTTTCCAATCTTCGACGAAGGAAGATATTGATAAAATGACTTTTAAATGTCATCTCCTCTCTTAGAGAGGCCGCACTGAAAAGGATGGATGCCCCCTAATAGAACATTAAAGGACAATCTACTGGGGGTTGAAATCAGTATGAAATACGGCAGCTTAAGGGTCACGCATGACAACTGGGTGGGCTGCCCTAATTTTTATGTTAAAGAAGTATCGATACTAGTGCAAAAATGTTTTCTCGCAGCTGGCGAAATCATTTAGAAAAGTTTCTACGTATTAAACCAAGAGATCTATTTGCCTTTCCTACTAATTGATCCACTGTCTTATTCCAGGGCAAATCCGTACAGACTTAAATCCCTAAATTTTTATATGATTCGAAATATTCAGTTTTACTTTAAAAATATGATGTTCGTTTTGAATATACTCTCTTCTTAACGTAATTGTCACAGAACAGTATTTGCAAACATTGAATTCCATGTCCCAACAACGGCTCCATGTATAGATGTTGTTTAAGCCATGTTAAAATGCAACTAATTCATCAATTGCATCGATCTGTCTAGAAAAAACCACAATCGTCAACAAGAAGACTTATGTTGGAGGAATCGTCGCTAATAATGCAATTTGTGAGCATTAAGAATAGCACAGGACCAAGATCCTATCCTTGAGGGACGCCTTAAAGTACATATTAAAGCCAGAATTACAGCATAATTATAGGGCGTGCTTTCTGTTCAAAGGGTTTTAGCTCTGCAGAATGAATCATTATCAACATTGAAGCGTTAGATGGAAAACACAGCTGTATATTTAACTTGCTGCTAGTGCCACGACAATAAGAAGATTCATATCCAGCTGACCATTTCGAAGCAGGACGTGAGTGTTAAATCGACGATAACCGTTATGATGAGTCCGTTAATCTAATTATAGATGGTACCAAATCGATGATGATTCTTGTTATCAATGACTGTTAGATAATAGACATGTCCATAACGATACAGACAGCCAGGAATATACATTGTTAAATCGACAATAAGCGTTATCGTGAGTCCGTCGGTCTACTTGCAGATAGTACCACATTGATGATAATTCTTGTTATTGTTATTAATAACTGTTAGATATTACCAGTGATGTGCCGAGACACCTTTTGTTGGGGGAAGGGGCGTATTGACCAACTGACCAACGATTGTTACTGAAAAAAAACAAAAAGGGCCACAGACAATTCTGTTGCCAACTCTCTTGCAGCATGACTGCCTTTTGAGCAACTTTCTTGCAAATTTGAAAATATTGGAGGGCGCAACGTCCCCCACGCCCCCCAATTGGCACATCCCTGGATACTGCATAAGTCCATAACAATACAGAAAGCTAGGAGAATATGCATTGGCAGTAAACTTTGAGAAGCGACGGCAAGACTTAATTCTAGCCACAGCGTCACAGTCTCATCATGGCATTTTCTGTCAATGAAATGACCATAGACTTGTTTTATTGCTAAGGACTTGTCTATTATATAACAGTCATTGATAATCAGAATCATCATCAATTTGGTACTATCCAAAATTGGATTAATTGTTCTCGATTTCATATCCATATCTCTACATCATCGTAGCATTAGCCAAGGTCAAGGTTAAGAATAAGCGGGGGTCCTGATATTCTGAGGTCAAAAATAAGCGGGGATCCTGATAAGCAAGGGGGTTGGAAAATTCCTCAAGATGAAATAAGCGGGGGTGGTCGGAATAAGCTAGGGGGTCGGAAGTTTGGGCTAACTGTTCAACAACCAGCACAAATATAAAAAGCCCCAATCAGCATCACTGCAAGTAAGTACTCTTCGGATTCTTGCCACATATATCTCATTCATATTGAAGTATCAAATTTTTGCAGGTGTCTCCTAGAAAAATTAAAATTTAAAAAGTAAGGAGGCCTAATAAGAGCAGGGGGTGGAAAGCTTTGTGAAAAAAATAAGCGGGAGACGCTCATTTGGGACCTGAGAGCACCTACCCACTTACAAGCACCAGGTCTCACAACCATAGACTAGGAGCCTTCTTCATTTGGAATCAGGGATGTAGGAAGCACATACAGTCAGGGGAACCCTCACGTGCAGAAAAGGGCACTATGTAAGCTGAAAAGGGGGACTTTACACACACATTTGTGAAAAATTGTGGGCACTTGCTCCCTGTGCCCCCCGGCTTCTAAGTCCATGTTTGGAATACCCTTTTTCTTTCTCACTATTGCGCCACTTACTGGGCCGACTGACCCTGCGAGTCAGTTGATCATCTAACATTTGTTTGATAAGAAGTGATGGCTTGAGTCGGCTACACTCAATCCAATCTGCTACCCCAATAGTTACTGAGCAGAACTTTTATATGAAACATTAAGCTTACTTTCTGCTGAAGGCCATCTCGACTACCATCACCTCAATGATTAGTAATTGTAATGATCACCATCCTCATCATAATCATCGTCTTCATCATTATCACTACTTCCATCATCAGCATCAAAATCATCATTATCACCATCATCATCACCATCATCATCATCATCACCACCACCACCACAATCATCATCATCATCATCACCACCAGCACCACCAGCACCACCAACACCATCAGCACCACCAGCACCACCAGCACCATCAGCACCACCAGCACCACCACATCATCATCATCATCATCATCACCACCAGCACCGCCACCACCAGCACCGCCATCATCATCTGGTCTGGTCTGGTGTTTTCCATTTCGCCCCCGAAGGGGGCCTAGGACTGACCCTGGGGTCAGTTTTCGCCTGTAATTTGTTTACAAGAGGTGATCGAGTCGGCTACACTCAATCCACTCTGTAACCCCAAAAGTTACTGGGCAGAGCTGTAGCGTGAGCCATTGAGTCTGTTTTTCACTGAATGGGGCCTGGTTGGACAGTTTGCCACAGGTCATCAACATCTGCCCTAGTTCTGAATCTCTGCGATATAAACCACTATCAACTTAAGGGCAGCTGTTTCTCTGTGCCCGCTTGCCACCACGTGGAGGTCTCCAACCATGGGCTAGCCACCACCAACACCATCATCATCATCATCATCATCAT
>OLMO02000277.1:10080052-10101108 GCA_900291935.2 Cassiopea xamachana
TCATCATCATCATCATCATCATCATCATCATCATCATCATCATCATCATCATCATCATCATCATCATCATCATCATCATCATCATCATCATCATCATCATCATCATCACAATCATCACTTTTTGCATTATCATTACCATCTCCATAATATCCTCATCTTCGTCATCTTCATCTTTACAGTTATCTTTGCCATAACCTTTTGATGATGCAGCTGGGAGGAAAAGAGCAGCGGGGCAAGATTTATCAACAGAGCACCAAAGGTATTTAGTAGATTGCATATGTTGTCAAAGATCACTGGTTTTTCAAATGCATTATTCCTAAGCTGAACCTCAATAGTCTTATAAACTTTATTCCATGAAAAAGTATGTATTACTGCAGTTGGGAATATGTCTTCCTAATGCATTTGGCATCTGACATATTCGCTCTGTCGAAATCAAAATAACGAAAAAATGCTGAAAAATGTTTCCAGTATGTCAACGTGTGTTACAAAAGGCTTCACTGCTGGTATTATCTGGTTTTTTCGCTGCTAAAGAAATCAACGTTTTTCTAAGCTGATGAATTGTCTTGGCCAATGGCTAAATCAGTAAAAGTATCATTTAGGATTAAATCAACCGTGCAGGTATTATGCTTTTCTGCAATAATGTCAGCATGAATGCAAACACTAGGAGCCACAACTGCATAAATTGGTCATTAATAATCCAAAATCACGCTAGACATTGCTTATGTGTCTATTCATGACAGCCATTCACGACGTTCTCTTAGTTTATGAAAATTCTCTACCCAATCAGCTGGTCACTGAATCAAGAGGTTTTTCATGTTTGATATGTAAGATGAAAGAACACATTAAATTAATCATAGTCCTCTTTCAACTGAAACACCAAGCTGACATTCTACCCGCTGCCATTTTAAATAGTGATGAAGTAAAGACAAATTTTAGGTATGCACGCCATTTTATCACATTTCTGCGGCTAAGGCACATAGAAGACAGGTGCATTTCTCAAAGTTCTCTCATGATTGTTGATTATTGCAGTGATTTAAACACAAAAAGAAAACGGAGCACACTACCAAAGGTGATTTGCAGGTGAAAATTTGAGCATATTTCCTGGCAATTTTTTTTCTTTGTATTCCAAATAGGTGGTGAATGGGATTTTATCCTTGATCATCGTATGGTACATACCTGGTTCATTCATGCCATGAAATAATGTGTTGGGTGCATAAGCGCAGGATAAAGGGTAGCAGGGGGGCTGTAGTCCCCTAAGTTAGGCAGAAATCTGCTACATTCGTGCACTTTCCCTAAAAGAACAATAGAAACTTCGGGCAACTTTCCTGACTGCGATCCAGATTGCCTTACTCATTCGGACAGATATGATACAGCCCCCCTTACATTTGAAGTCCTCTAGGCCTATGATAGGACGTGTCATTTTTTTTAAATGCCAAGTTGGCATGTTAACCAGGTTACTGCATCAGAGTTTTTTTGAAAAAATTTAGAACTGCACATACAATCCAGCAATGCTTTGTTGAAGAATGAAACACTAGTTGCAGATGAGATTGAACAGACTCCTTTTAGTGAAAAGAGATAGTTAAATACTACTATCTCTCACCATTCGACTTCTAGATATTTTTCGCCCATCATTACATACCGAAGTGTACCATTTTTACAGATACTTCTTGCATGCTTTAGTCGCGGCGTAATCATTTCTTTAGTTGCACAGTTCTTTCATGCGAGCTGCATGAATTTTTTCAGAGCTGCGTATTTTGTTATGTTTAGAACTGGATGTTATAGTCCTGTACTGAATCAAGGTAAATGTTATCCATATAGCCAATGAACCATTCATTCAGGCATTAGGCACTTGTTGAGAATCTGTTGCTAGCACAATGCAAACAGACTACATATTATATGAAAACATTCTTCGCGTAGGTTATCACGTAGGTTATCGCACCAAACTTCAAGGTTTTCCACAAGGGGGTAAGCTAAAATGAAAAATCTAGTCACTTGAATCCCTATCTCTACGCACCAACACGAGCCCAAACGATTTCACCATAGCACATCTCCAATCTTGCAATCTTGCACAGGGCAGGGATTGTCTAAACGTGCAGTTCCATGCATAATATGCAGTTCTAAAAAAGCTTGTGCAGTTCAAACGAAAAACATGTGCATTTCACAAGCTTATTATTTAGTGACCCATGGCTGTAAGAAAGTAAATGGCAGTATAGATGGTAGATTTTGGCCTATTCTCTCCAAGACGGGCACAGTAGTTTTATTTTTGTTATTTGTTGTTAATAAATTTTATCTGGCATAAAAAAGTGAATGGCTGTAAAAGTGATAGATTTAGGTATGAACAGATGTGAGAAACACAACCATAAATGGAATTTATAGAGGTAGTAACATTCATCAACCTCTTCTCGTCAAAACCAGACGTTTCAATCTCATCTGCAACCAAAAGAACACAGCATCGCTGGATTTTATGTTCAGTTCTAAATTATATAAGAAACCGTGACATGGGGGCATGTCCCGACGTTGTAGAGAGCGGAATTTTGAAAATTTTCTGGAGGCAAGACCCCAGACCCCAGTTCTGTGTTTTGCTATGAAAAGAATATTGTAGTACAGAACTCTTACTTTATGAGCGCAGTTCTGTGATAGACAACAGTTTGCGACTCTCAAATTTGACTTCTACACGCGCCACGCAATGGATTCTTGGTATATCTTAAGAGGCTTTCTAAGAAAAATTTTCTAAGAATATGAGCCTGAAATTTGGTGGAAAATTAAGAAGAATTTAAGAACAAGGCTGGACTTGAAGCCTTCTCGTAAAATGTATTTTTCGAAAACGATGCAGAAGCTTTCTACTACCAAATGGACATGAAACGTCCTTTCCTTGTTAATCTGAGCAGAAATTACAGCCTTCACACCTTCTTCTTTTATTTTCGCAAATTAGATGCTCCTAGTGAAACTAGATAATGTGCTAACATTGTCTATTCATAATTGTTTATAAACTTTTTCAATAAAAAACATCAATATGCAAGAGAGATCATCATGGTTGTAACACTTGGCTCTCAATCAAACAAAACATCCAATGTTGTGTTGTATATCATCTTTCTGTATAATTCTAAATTGGCCTACGCGCTACTAATTTAAGAGCAAATTAAGAGCAATTCTGCCTCAAAATTTGGGAAAAATTGAAAACAGCCAGACTAAACCTGAATGTTACTGGTTCTTATAAAAAGAGTGCAATTTAAAAAACAATTGAAAAGGTGAAGATATACATATTAACTGCATATAACTCTCTAACAGGTAATTACTGTGATAAAAGTTGTTGAAGTGAAAAAAGTAAAAATGCTAATTAAAGATTTAATTAAAAAAGCTTTTGCTTAAGAACTGAATGGAAGGGTGCCTGTTAAACCTCAATTGCAAGTGCAATCCGTAAGTTGGCTTCGCGGTAGGTAATGCGGACAAAGGAATGATTCTGAAATGATGAAAAATTGACTTCATAATCGTCTTCAGTTAAGCCAATGTCTAAAAATTAACTATTGTTAGTTCCTCTGAGATTGAATGTCAGGCTGGTTCAATGCAAAAGTTCGAGTGAAGACCAAGTTAATAGACCTCTGAATGAGTTGGTTACAATAGCTTCAAACCAAGACCATACATTGATCGAGATAGCAGCTGGAGTAAGTAAGCGTCGAGGTGCCTTCATGTAGACAGAATGAGCTTTTGAAACATGCCTAGATCAAAAATTCATAGAAAAGAGAAAACCGATGTATGGCTTAATGCAAGCAAGCATAGTACTAGCTGGCTTGTTACTTTGAATGAGTACTTTGAAGTACGGCATGACGGTTACGGCATAGTGCTGTAACACGTTCACTTTCAGCATGACCGACTTTTGACCAAATTTCTTGCAATTTCAAACACATTGGGAAAACATTATGTCTCCCCACGCCCCAAGTAAACGTATTGTGAGTCAATGTATGTGTGTATGGCATAGCTACATTGATTGGCGATGTGTTTATTGAGGACGTGGGGAGGAATTACGCTCCTCCGATATGCTTGAAATTGCAAGAAATTTGGTCAAAAGTCGGCCAAGCTGCCAGAGAGCTGGTCACAGTGCTTTTCCGTGACTTTCGTTTTTTTGGTAACATCAGAGGCGTGGCCACGGGGGCAATCCCCCCAAATTTTTGCTAAGATGTTGCTTACGCTGTACTGAACACTTGAAGGTAAAAGTAGTTGAAGTACCAAAGTACAACTGGTACTTTTAACTTTCATTTACACTGATACGCATTGATACAGATCACTTTCTGATTCTTACCAAAAGTGACTATGAAAAGTTATCATTAAAGTGTGAGCGAAGCTTGAGTGATCATTACAGTGTAAGTGAGGCTTAAGAATGATCAGGGTTTTTTGGAAACTTTGTACGTGTAGCATTCCTCCGTAATTCCTTACATATTTAATTCAGCATTCGCATTAGAGGGCATAGTTCAGAGCTAAGAGTTACGAGTTCAGATTAAGTTACACAGCCAAGAGTTTAACGTTACGCGTTCAAGTTAAGAGTTTCAAAGCAAAACAAGATCTATGTAATTGTTCTAAATATTTGGTTGATTCAATTTTAATATATATCCAACAAGAAGTTTAGTTCATTGTCAAGTCTTGCACTGATTCACAAAAGTACAAGTTTACAATTTCAAGCTCCATACAGTCAGGGAAAATCAAGGAAAAATCTGAGGATTTAAGGAAAGTCAGTGTTGCGTTTACGAGTTCGCCAGAGAGAGACAAGAATTCGTTAACTGCTTTCTATCAATTCCCAAATAAGACTGACTTGTGTTCTACACAATACAAGAGGTTCTGCACATGTCAATTAGTGCCCACTAGGGCCAGGGGTATGATGACAACTAGGGAGTTAACACAATCATTACATCAGGAAAAATCAGGGAGAATTAGGGAAGGTCAGGGAGAATCAAGGAAAATCAGGGAACATTTCTAAAGTCTGGAAAAACCTATCTTTTCCTAACAAAATCAGGGAATTTTTATTTCTCTTGAGCATTCATGTAACCCCAACTAATGACTGTACATGATGCATGGCAGTATTGATAATTTAGTTGAACAGTAGGACGTAAAAAGAGAAAACTATAAGCCCTTCAAAATATTATTATTTTAAAAACGCTTAGGAAGAATTTTTCCTGACCAGTGGCGGCCTGACAGGGGGCAGGCTCGCTAGCAACGAGTTTTGAAGGGGTGCCGGAGAAGAGAAAAGGGCACTGAAGCAGGCAAAGTGTATTGTGCAAATTTAATTCAATTAGCTCAGCCCTGGAAGTGATCAGCGTTTTCCAGTAGTAAAAGAAGGAGGAAAGACACCAAAGCAGATACCAGCTAGACAAGAAATTTGAGTTAGGTGTCTAACCATTTCAAGAGATGGATAGGCAGCTATTTTATAGTTAAATGTCATCGTATATCTAGCTATATTTCAGCATCAATGCAACTTTCTTTACAACTAGCAAGTGGACTCAAGGGCACTTAGCTGCAATGCCCAGTCAGTAAATTCACGAAGTAAAATGCTTATCGAAGGAGAGCCCTTTGTCATGCAATCGAACTTATGTCTGGCTCAATAGGAATTATGAACTTCCTTTCATTTCAGTTTATTATTGTGTTAAAACAGGGAGATATGTATATAAATGCATAAGCAAATTTTTCCAGCTTCTGGATGAAGAATTCATTTACAAGTTTCAAAAACTGGCAATAATGCTACTAATGAATGCAAAAGAGGTATTTTGCCGAATATCCTAATGATCAAGAAGCATCAGACCAAATTCAAACAAACATGGATGGTTGAGATATGGCTTAATGTGCTGAGCCATCCAATTTAAAAGATTCTGATGAGGACATGTGTTCCCTCTCTGACTAGAGATCAATGATAAACAAACTGTCTGCCCTACTTTCCAAAAGGGCGTTTTCCAAACTTCTAGAGGGTTTGACTTCAACGAATTGTTTGCTCGCTCCGCTCGCGTAATGAAAACCCGTTGTCTACCTGCATGGTGCGACATAAAATATATCCAATGTCAATTTCCCACGCATGTAGAGGAACCCCATTTCTTACCCTAGTGGCTAGATTATTTGAGTACTCCCATTCTAAAACTGTTTTATGACATTTGATCGCCAACGATGTTGTTTCAACCATAGTAGTTACCCATCGAAGCTATGAAGCAATCACCAATTAGCAGTTTCGTTCTTGTTGAATGGGGCATCAACATGTTGTTGGCCACTTCTGCCAGAAATAGTCAAACCACCACTGTCCCTGACTAAGTATCTGCGAAATCTTTTCGATACTTAGGCAAGGAAAAAACAACATTTTAGAATTAATCAGGGAAAATGTATATATTTTCATCCTATTAGTCAGGGAAAACTGAACAAAGTGTCTGACAAATCAGAGAGCTTTTTGCCACAAATGCTGTACGGATCCTGCTCTACTAAGGTTTTTAGCCCAGCTGTACGAACCCTGAATGATGTTCAGTCAAGTTCAAAAATATTTAGTCCCTTACCTTTTGTTTTCTCACCTCACAGCATGGCAACTAAAAGCGCAGTTTCTCATTAGTATACGTTAAGAACGAATTCAACTTATGATGAGGAAATTTTTCAAGAAAGAGAATGTAGTAAAAAGTAACTGTTAAAGAGCATTAGATTTATGCAAGCTAGCTTTTAATTTATGCAGTTTTTAGTCAAGGCAATCTTGTTTAGTTTTTATTTGTGATCCCTGAACTCTTACGTATTGTTGCACGTACACTGTAGTAATTCACTGCTGTTGGCCCTTATATAACTTTTCCTCACTAGTTAAGACTTCTTTAAATCGTTCCTAGTTAGCTCTATAGATAAGCACTCAAAATATAAAACTTTTCACTGAAAGCTTACAATCCTGCAGACAGTTGGGAGCACAGGAGAGCATTGTCCACAATAGCCCACTAAAGTTACATATAGCAGTGCTTTACACTGTAAATTTTACTCATAAAATCTACATTCATGCCCCCCGATCCAGTTAAGCATTAGAGACAAGAAAAGAAATGTCCTTGTTCCTAGAATTCCACTTATCAAAAGAAAGAAAAGTATTAAAGTATTAAAAGTACTAGAAGTACTAAAAGTATTATAGTCTATATATTAGAAGTTTGGAGGTACCGATCCCCATAAGTTCCATACATTCAATCATCGAGCCCTTCGTAGTTGGAAAAATTAAATGTTTTGTTTTTTCTTCAAATCCACAACATATGTATGTAACTATATACCAGCCCCGTAGACTGGTGAACTGAGTTGGGGGTGGCAAGTCCAGTAAAAAAGCTGGAAGATCTCGCCTGTTACATTCCTACAGATCAAAAAGTATGTACCAAAATTTTTTTTTCATAGGTACGCGTATTCTGTGAATAAATAATGGGTCTGGTACTAAAAGTTCCTTCATAGTTCCTTCATTTTCACTGCACAATTAGTGCCTTAAAGTGGTGCAGAAATAAGAGAAACATCGAAGTTTTGAATGATTGCTTTAATTTTTGTTAGAACTTAAGAATAAAAGCACAATTTAATCTTAACAATTAGAAACAGAAAAGATATTTTGTAAATATAAAAATGAAAGTTGTAGCTGCAAATCAATGGCACCAGCTTCATAGCTTTTGATTAAATGCAGTTGTAAAAAATTTTCAGAGTGAAAAGTTTCTTAGGGACTTTTCTTTTAGTAGTATACTATTTGGCATAGAACAGTAGAGACGCCCCAGTTTGTAAATTTTTAAAAATCTTACCGTTCAATTCTATTTATTAAAACTCCCCTAATTATGCAATATTGATGAAAATCCAACCCCCCATTTTATTCAGATCCCATCTCAGCTAAAAATGTCAAAGTTTTAAAAAGGGTAATTAGATACAATACATTGGCTTTGTGAACATAAATTAATATTAACAAGTAAGGAAATCCAAGCTACAATAAAGGATAACAATGAGTACAAGTAAACACTTGTGGAGATGTCCTAAAAGTAAGTAATAACTAATTGACATTCAAAACTTTTGACATTAACTAATTGCAACAATTTTGAAATGTTTGGGTTCCCATACTGTCTATTGAGCATTGACCCCCAACTATTAACAGCCCCTCCCCCTGTTACAGTGATTAGGGGAAAGCTATACCTACTTCCATTCATTGCCATCCCTCAAATTTATGCTTTTTAAGTAAAATTGAAACCCTCTCTCGCTATTATACACTCCTTTACTATTTGGTGCGAAAAGCAAGTTCTTTGACTAATTCGCCCTCTACATATGGGCTCCTTTTTACTTTGTTCCTAGTATAGAAAGCGCGTATCCTACATACCACATTAATCATTCTAGCGTAGCTAGGATTCATTTTGTGCGTAAACCAAACCCATTTATTCCATCAATATTTGATCATGCAATATTTCGACAAGCTATTTCATAACAAAATTTGTTGCTTGCCACAAATATCACATACAAGCATAGCAAACACACCTAATCGTACAAGGAGAGCGGATTTTGTTTCAAAATACCACCTGTCAGGAATTTTCACTTGGTTTTATTTCGACTACAACTGTTTCTGAACAAAGACGCAGTTCTAAATGCTTTCTATCTTTTCACCTTGTGCAATAAAAGTAAAGGTAGGTAACCTTCTATGATCGATAAAGAATTATTATATAAAAGCGCAGTAAAGTTGACCAGTTTGTTTTAAGCATTTGAATTCTGCACTTTATTAAAATCTTCTTCGTAGCAATCGTTTCCATGCAGCCCCTTAAGCTTGAAAATATGCATTGATTGTGTGGTAAAAATATCAACTATTCAAGGCTGGTGAATGATTTGTCATCGTGATGGCCACGATGTTTCTAAACAGGTAAGCTTAGTGAATGTGTTACGTCGTTTTTTCGATAGCTAGTTTATCACATCCAATTTAGATAACTGAGTGAAAATTTGCTCATTTCAAGGCACAAAATCTGCTTGAGATTTGCTTTTTGTGATAATCGAAACAGATAAACAACGAGTCAGTGCTGCGAGGAAGATCAGACAGCATCGAAGAGTCATTTATCTTCAACATATCTTAATCTTAACTATTGAGCTACATTCTTAATAATTTTTTACCAGCTTCAGTCAAGTCTTGAAACCACGTTATCATGCTCTGTATTGAGGGGGTGTAGACTTCGGGATCCTTTGCAGATAACGAAATTCAAGCATTCAATGGTCGACCGATAAGCATAAAAGCGCGCTGAGTAACATTGTAAATTAAGGCAAGACAATCAATAGAGGCCATGCTATCGAAAGAAGAGAATTCTATTTGGATTGGTTTGTTTTTTCGCTTTTTTGGGATCTGAGCTACGAGAATGAAATATTTTCTTGTGTATTTTCAACACTAATGTGCTTGCTACAAACTATTTGCACAATAACGGCTTGTTGAACACGATGATTCAGGTTTAGCAGGCCAATCATACATGGGTACCATGTGTTTGGTGATTGATATGGCTTTCACTTTGAGTGTAGTGACCATTGTGGATGTTTTCTATGTCGCTTTTAGAGATTGATGACTTAAAATGAATTGTGAAGTCTAAAAATTGAATCATTCCATTGGTACATACTATTTTTTTACAATAATGCCTAAACTTTCGCTGAGTCTTATTATTCTAAAGATTTTTAGGATTTGAGCCTTAGATTACTCTTAAATTAGTCTTAATTATCATAAAGTCTTACTTCGTCTTACTTTATTATAAAGCAAAGTAAAGTGGAGCAGAATTATAAATATTTTATCGATAGTGATAGAGCTAATCTACACGCAGTGCTGTAAGTAAAATATACATAATTTCTAAGTCTTGATGAAACTTGAGCCTTGCATTAATTCAACTTCAATCATCCTGACCTATAAATATATTCAGCGATTCTGAGCCTGAATATTCTAACAAACTTTTTTAAAAAAATGTGTACTTGGTAGCTCTTTGAGTAATAAATGATTTCCCAACTGAAATATTCTGTGGATAAAAATAGGGTTAGTGCTTTCTATGCAAAGTAGCTCTTTTGCAGCCTTAACTATTTCTAATCCAAGAACTGCTCAAATTGGGAATCATGAATCGCTTAGTCAATCAACTGATCAAACTTAAGCAATACTATCACTATAGTTTCTTTCTTATTAAAACAGGAGCAATCGTATCAGCTTCTTTATAAGTATAACTACATCTTCTAAAGTATAACAGTATAACTAATTTTTCGATAATCCTCAATAATTAAAAAATTAAATGATTTTGTGATTAAGATTACTCTTAAATTTTTTGGCGACAAAAGGTTTGAAGTCACCTTAGAATTGAAGAAAAAAAAATTAGTATCTTTGTTAATGGGCTCGTTCATTACAAAAGCACAACAAGACTAGAAAACAACAATAACTTTGGCATCTGCAGTATAAAATTTATTCTATAACGAACTCAGGTAAACAAATCAATGCAAGACTTGATGAACCCTGAACTATTCTTAACTGGTTTTTGAATTTCAGCGAAATTGAGTCTCAATATTTCTTATAACTGTATTATCATAAAAACTGTGTAACATTGATTAATTTCAGCCAGTTATAATTAATGGTAGTGAATATTGCTTTTCTATATAATGACCAAATTACTGGCAATGTTTCCTGATATTCTAGACGGCTACCATAAATTTTATGATAAAGACAGCCCAACATGATTAGAGCATAGATGAAATGACGTCATATTTTGATTCTCTCAAGCGAGGTAAAGGGAAGGAATAGTTGACAATTAGAACATTGTTTCAACCAAGTTGGAATTCTGCCATAAATAATAAATGGCAGTAGAGAACTGCTAAACACGTCGGTGAGGTAAACATCAAAGATGGATTGCGTTGGAAGCACGTCAGATAGCGTCCAATTACGTCGTCGTATCGTATTCAACGTGAGTGGTACAACATTTGAAACATGGGAGGAAACAGTGAGACGGTTTCCAGACACCATTCTAGGAGACCCAAACAAGTTGTGGCAACACTTTTCCATAGAGTCGAATAGCTACTTTTTTGACCGCAGTAGGATTGCGTTCGAAGCGATCCTATTTTTCTACCAGTCACCAGGGAAGCTTATCAAGCCCCCTGAACTATCTGTGGCAGAGTTTGAAAATGAATGCAACTATTTTGAAATACCAAGGAGATACATCGAAGCAATGAAGGAGAACGAGGGGGTATTATTACAGCCTGTTGTGAATGCTCAAGATATGGAGTCAAGTAGCATTACTGCAAGACTTTGGTTTTTGCTAGATCAGCCAGAATCATCAAGAGCTTCGTTTATTTACGGCTCGGTATCGCTTGGTATACTTGCATTGTGGTGCGCTTTCTGTTGTGCCCAGACGATTTATCGACAAGAACGCCCGCAAAATGGATGGTTCTACACCGATGTCGCATTTACAACGTTCTTTTCGGTAGAATATTGCTTAAGATTTATTTCAACAACAGAATTTACCAAGTTCCTCAAGAAACCATTGAATATTATAGACTTTGGAACATCTTTACCATATTTAATTTTTTCACTTTACCGCGGCAGAGCAAACTTAACCATAATTCGCCTCCTTCGCCAATTCCGATTATTTCGCCTTATCCGACTGCTGAAGCTTTGCAGTTCGTCACAGCGCATAAAATTACTGAAGAACATAATGGCATCGAGTCTCAACGACTTTGGGTTACTCTTTCTTTGCCTGTTTATCGTAGTTGTAATTGGTGCTAGCTTACTCTACTTTGCAGAAGTTGGTACGAGTGGGACAGAGTTTACAAGTGTGCCAGGATCTATGTGGTGGGCGATACAGACTGTCGTTGTTCTTGGATACGGTGATATAGTACCGAAAAGCGATCTAGGGAAACTAATTGCATCATTCTTCATGATATTCGGGGCACTCACTATTTCACTCCCAGTGCTGTCTGTAGTCACGAAGCTTGTTAACATTTACGGAAGAGATGAAACCTCTTCAAATCCAAAAACCCAGGATTCTTCAAATCTCTAAATGAAATATTTCAAGTTGAGAAAGTCATTCTTACCCAGGGGAGTACGTTAAGGAATAAGCATAGGAACTGATAAATTCATATCCCTGTTTATTGTAGGATGTAGTATTAAAAGAAATTAGCCAACGTTCTTATGGTTAAATTTGAAGTTAGTGAACGTGTTCTGTTATTCCTAAAGATATGCGATTAAGGCTACTTAGTGGCATATCTTTCATCAACCAATGGGCTATAACAGGGTTGTCCAATGCGTGGCCCGCCAGGTTGTCTGGTGTGGCCCGCGTTGAGATTTAAGTTGTTAAAAATTACATTGTATTTATTTAGGTTGCAAACAGGGAGAAGTTCGCATTATTCACTGGGACAACCAAAACGTGTGCATTCAAGCGCATAACATTTCCATCTTCAGAGTATGCATTAATTCAGTGGCCTTTAGTCTACGACCTAAATCTGAAAATTACCCTCTGAGAAAGAAGGTTGGACAACCTTGGGCAATAAGAAGCCCACGGAGTTTCAATGTAACTATACGACCACTTAATATGTATATCACACTTAGACCTGGCCAATTTGGCCTATCACTACATTTTCATTCATCTCCTTCGGTAGTCACATACCTACTTTATTAAAAAGATATCACACTTAAATAAATCAAGCACACAGGCAATGGTAGAAAGCATTTAAACTTGAAATTATTCGAGTGCTAATAGGTTACAGTTAAATCTAAATTCACGGAAGACCCTGGAATATAAGCAGTAACTTTGAAATCGAGCATCTAATTTTATTTATCCATGTAATTAATATATTGAAAAAAATTAACAAGACGATACCATGGGCTTGGTATCGAATATCTTTGGTTAACGCTCCACGTTCGTAAAATAGGCACGCGTTGTTTTGATGGAAATTTCGAGCATTCTTAGTAAGAGACTCAGAATGTCAGCAAATAAGCACGAAGAGTGAGAACACTGATGCAAAAACATGGAGGAAATTTGGAAATGATCACTCCTGATACAGAGGTAATTCTGACTAATTCATAAATGACCTCACTTAGATGTATATAAAAACAAAGGGTACACCTTTGTATACACCAACTATTAAAAAATTCAATCCATGTTCACTATCGCTACACTAAGAAACTGGATTTTTACAAATAAGCTGATGAGGGTTAATCTTACTCTCTAGTGTATTAGAAATTACTAATGATTTAATTTTCCATTGCCAAAAACGATCAACGTAAAAAAGCAGTCAAACAGTGAAGTCTGTGTTGTAGCACTAGTGATGTGCCTATGAGGGCGAAGGGGGATGGCGACCCAAACGACCACCCAACTGTACGAAAGTTGATTATGCTGTAGGAGATTTAGCATTCCATTGGTCATGGTATTTCCCGTGACCTTTTTTAGTCATATTGCAAAACGCCTCATTCCTCCCTCCCCAAGGAAAATATCCAGGCACAGCGCAGTGCAGCACTGCAGAGGAATTATACTGATATTACGCAACATGATCTTGATACCGTTACGAAGAGGCAACATATACTCTTATAATTTTGAGAAAAATAAGCTAAAGTCTAATTGTTGTGTATAACTAAAGAGTAGCAGTTGTGGTATCATACAGTATCTAAAGGGTAGTAGTAATCTTCAGGTAATATAAGATCCTCTCAAGTAATGATATTCATAATAAAGAGAGCTGCAAATTTTGTTACCGTAATAGGATCATTTCCCACCCGGTAGGTTGCGCTAGTCATGGTTCTAACAGCCTTGGCTGCTACTGTCATGTCCTATCAACCATTAAAAGTTCTACTACTACTCTCTAAGTACCTGTTTATATGAGCTCGCCTACCGAGGCAACTCACTTTGACAGATCTAGCCTATCCCTCATTCCCATACAAAATGTATTTTTGGTTCATGAGTCTTTTCATATGAGAAAGCGGGCTAGCTCGAATGAACACTACCGAGATCTCGAAAAAGTGCAGAATGCTACTCCAAAATTGCCAGTTGACATCCGAATAATGCTAAAGTTCTCACGTGACAGTTTCCACCCTAGTAGGCGAGCTGAAATTCTCACCTATGGACAGAACATGAAATTTGCCCCACTTAATGACCCGCCGCTAAGAGCGCTCATATGAACAGGCCCTAAGACAGAGATTACCTAAAAAAGACTGATTCAGCTATTAACAACAAAGTCAGGGCTAGAAAAAGTTCTGTCAGTTAAAAAGGCGGGAAATACAGCCGTCGCCTTTACGATCCCAGTAATACTATCACCGAGAAGCAAAATATATCATTCAAGGTCCATCGTATTGTACTAGAAACTTGAAGTTCCGAACAGACGTCTGATTTGTTCATAAACTAGCCAAAATGTTAATGACCAAGGTGCCTAGAACAGAATTAAAGAGTATTAATAAATTTAAACAGAACGTACTTTATGCAGAACAGAAACAATGTGATATTAATATGGTTAGATTTTTGCAGCAAGAAACTTACAATGAAACAAAGAAGCAAGTCTTGTAAATTGGATCACATCGCTAAGAATATTAGTGATATTTTGATTTTAAAATATGCCGTCTTACTTTAGATTGTTCGATCTTTTTTGCAGCTTTCAATAAACTTGTATTGAACAGTAGTCTATTGGTGACAATTCTTACAAGCAGGTTCTACATGCGAGGTTTTCACTGTTATAATCTCAGAAAAATTCGAGCATATGTAGAAGATGTTATTTCATACGAGGTACAAGTGTAACCTGCATAGGTAGTTTTCTCGAGCTGACGAAAACTTGCAGATTATGGTCACTGTCATGGTGGTTGATCAATGACAACAAAAATGCGATTGATATTTGTAAAATCTGTCCATCATCTGATAGTCAAGCTGTAGGGCGTTGGCTATATTTTCTATGTGAATACAAATCTACTTTGCAAAATGGGCTGAGGCTTTCCTCGTTAAGCAAATTGCACAATATGATTAAGCTTCATACCACTGGCGTAACCAACGGGGGATTGGGGATTGGACAACTAATAAGGGCCCCCAAGATTTCAAGGTTCTGAAGGGGGCCCCTCTGATGTCTTCAAGAGACACACTTTTCATTGTTTAGAGGCCCAACCAACATGAGGTCCCAATCTTAATGAATTTATAAGGGTGCCGAGTGTCTCTGTTACAGCACTGCTTTGGATATCACCCATAAATATCAATTCATTTCATCCTTTAATTTGTAATTATAAACAGTGGAACATACCATTCGTGACCACGTAGGAATGAATCCTTTATACAGGGAAAAGAAACCTTCGTGCTTTACCTTACGAGAGATAAACACGAAAATTAGTGTAAATCATTATATACTATATAGCAACATAGATGTAATAGAAAATATGAGAGATTTTCCATAATGAAATAAACAGTAGCCTAGGCGGGTGATGGACCGGAAGAGCAAAAGCCATGCAAAAAACGAAGGATATCGTGTGTTGAGTTTGGTCAAAAATCTTGTTAAAAATGCAAAGCTAATGGGTTCACACAGAGATCATATTTCCCACTAATACTTTTCCGCCTCTAAGCTGTCACCACGATGGCTCTATCAAGAGTATATGTTAAATACACAAATCACTAAATTTCTTTCAAAGAATCAATGATATAGAGAGAACGCTCTTAAACTTGTATCTATATATGAAAAAAATTGGAATGAGAATGAAAATTTCTTCTATTGAGACACTCTCTCTTTTCTATCAAAGTGCACTCCTGAGGTCAGTACAAGGGTGGTTTAATCTACAAATGGGAAAAATCACCATCAAAGCTTACCAAATCTTATGTCAAGCGTTTCTATTTTAATATTTCACTTCAAATGATTGAAATATTTTTACTTCAAATTTTAAGTTTCAAATTTCAGATTCAAATTTTACTTCATATGATTTAAATATTTTGAAGTATAGTACACAGCAGGTCCACATCAGTTTCATAGTCGCGTTTTTAGGCAACCTCCTTTCAAAATAGCAAACGTGTAAATGTAGATACAGGCAAAGAGTTCTTCACCGGGCAGAGATCGCAGTTTTTGCAATTTCAACAAGATGGCACTAGATGATAGAATGCGTTTCCATTGTAACAGTGGAGATTAATATGCATTCCCAAAACATGACCTTATTTCAATTAATAAAATGAAAGAATTTCAAATCTAGGGGGGGACCTACTTAAGTAAACAAAAGTTCTGACGTTACCAAAATTTTTGAGCTTTGTGCCTTAATGTTTAAAATGCTGTTGTTGGCTGTTGCTCTTCCCCTCCTCCAGTAAATGAGGCCTGAGTTTGATGACCGGAGGGCACTGTAAACTTTTCCAGTCTCTTTGTTTCTACAGCCACGAATAGTAAATATTACATACAATAAAATAACTACTAAAATGATTAGAAGCCAGACAAAAACACCGTATCTCATATGGCTGATTACAAAATGTGCAAAAGAGAGTAAGGATTACTGAAAGACTTACAGATTTGTTAAAGCAATCCAAAGTTCCCTTATATAAATCCGGATTATTCATTATTCGTGTCTTAATCACATCTGCAGGTGTTCCTAACGAAGCAGCAACCAACCCAGAACAAATACTTCAAAAAAAAGAAGATTATTTCGCTAAATCGCCTTGCACAAGACAGTTAGCAGCAATTAGACCATGATACTTACAATTAGAACTGTACAGTGAATACCAACTGGCCAATGAACAGTGGTCACCATACTTCTTTTACAGCGGATAAGTGAACGTTTGCATTACAGCTAGCCGGATAACGGAGAATTTCTGAATCACTTTCTCATTAAAAAAAAAAATTCAAGCACCGTCAGAATTCTGTCAGGCGTAGCAGGTTGGTAAACACCTGAGCAGTGGTGATTTCTAAAAATTTTATCAAAGGGTGCTCTAGACACAACCACACCAATAGGTTTGGGTGTGGTCCAGCTAAAACCACACCAATGCTTTCAAAGATGGAAACATGATAACTTAGTTTAATATTGATATAGTATAGTCAACAATAAGAAATGCCTCAATAACCATATAGCAGTGCACAATTGATCATAGCACTTTGGAAGCAAGAGCAATAAACTCTGAAAAGCCAAGCCAATGCAAGAGTTTTAGGGGAGCTGAGCCACCCAAAATGAGCAGAAGTTTTAACCAGGGGGGCTCCGCCCCCTGAGCCCCCCTAGAAGTCACCCGTACTCCTGAGTTACCAGGATAGTTCTCCAATGTACAGTGCTATACAAGCCAGCTGCGAAGGTAATTCGCTTGTCTGATCATCTAAATGATAGTAGCCTATTGCGTATGATTGGAAAGTGGGTGCAACGAGAAAAGATATCATAAAATTTTGAAAAAGTCATTCAAAATCCAAAATGAAGAAAAACAATAACAAGATCACGTCAGAGCAGACACTATCGAAGAAAGGAAGCGCTCAACCTTGATATTCCCCAATTTTTCACAGCAAACGAATGTCTATTACCCAGGGGTAATTTCTGAAAATTTTAACAAGGGGGCTGTAGATTAAATGTCATAAAATGGGTGTGGCTTACTTGAAACTACACCGTGTTTTTAAAGATCGAGACATGATAATTTTGTCTAATTATGATATAATGTAACCGGTAACTAGAGAGATCTTAATATTCACGTAGTAGTGAGGAAATTCATCATAGCGATACAATACACAACAATGGAAGCAAGATCAATGCATTTTGAAAGCAAAATCAATAGAAAAAGTTTGGGTGCTGGGTGGGCTGAGGCCTCCTGAAAATGAGCGAAAATTCTAACAAGGGGGGTTTGGACCTCTTGAGCCCCCTAGAAATCAACCCTGCTACTACTTTACTTTCAAAGTTAAACGGTACCCTCCTATGCCATAGTTCTCTCTCTACTTTGCAGAAGGCAATTATAAGACTGAAACGACAAGAAAATGACAATGAAACATAGTGAAACAAACAGAATTACCTTGCAAGAGAATGAGTGACATAATTATCTTGTAGCGATGTGTTTCGTAGAATGAAATGTTTTGCGCTGTCATATGTTGTTAAATCTAACGGAAATAATCGTATGACAGAAAAGAAGCAAAATTTCACTTCATTTCAACACATTTTAAGTTGGCTAGAAAGAGATAATTAATTTTTTCTCCAAACAAAAACCAACTGAACAAATAACATAACAAAACAGATAATTAAAACATGAAAATATGACATGTTCAATTTAGGCCATATACATGGAGTATTTCTTTCCTCAATTAGTGCATACAATCAACTCATTTAGTTTCTAATGCATTTCAATTATACATAAATTTACTAAATGGCGGGAAACTTAACTCCGCCGAAGCCGGACCCAAGCCCGTGTGGAAGAAGGAGGAGGGTTGGCGTCAGGAAGGGCATCCGGCCGTAAAAACCATGCCAAAATACCAAAAAATGCGGGAAAACTTCTTACCTCCTAAATTAACGATGGCAGCTCGCTGTACATTCGGCAACCAACCTTTCCATAACCCTAGTATTCCATTTTCTGCACTTATCTTTTTAAATGCATGCAAGGTTCCTTTTACTCTAAAAAAATAAAAGGTATCAAATCTTACAGGGAGTCTGTGCCAAATCAGGGAAGTCATTTTCCCTTCATATTTCCCTGATCTATACCCGATTTCTATCCACTTTTCCCTGATTCAATATAGATCCTGAGTAAAACCTCACACTACGCTTATTTACGCAAATTATAGCCTTTCTGAGCAAAGAATTATGCTTGAACTTTATCATGGAAAAAGAAAGCCATTTGCAGAATTTACGTTCTTGCTTTCTTTTCCGCATACTAGGCAATCGATTTCCTTGAAATGTTTGATTTTATATAAATTTAGTCGAACTTCCTTATTTTTCCCGATATTTTTAGGCAAAACAAATTTCCCTAATTTTCCTTGATTTCCCTGATTTAGCAGACATTCTGATTTTTAACAAACAAAAGATCATGCCAGTCAAATATCAGTTGTTGCCATGGTAGCAAAGTGCAACCAGGAACTAGTTGTGTAGTCGTAAAAATTTAGGAAGTACAACGCAAAAGCTTACAACAAACAATGTTTAACACCAATTTGTCAAAATTTCCTTCAGTACTATATTTGGACGCACAACGACGTTATACCACGTAACTCTTCGATATGACTCGGTCGGGGTTCGAACCTACAACCTACCGGTTGTGAGGCAGACGCTCTACCACTGGGCCATCACTCTGGTAAGAACTGAAATAATGTCCTCATAATGGGCTTTCAATTGATTATGCAAATGGCACTCAAAAAAAGAACCAGCAAGGGCTTTCCAGAATATCTTGGACATTTTAAAGACAGGTGGTGCTCAAGGCAGACAAAGCATGTTTGTTGGGGGGGGGTGCAAAAGAAAAAGCATTTTGATTGGGGGTGGAAAAGACACATTCACAGGGACATACCAATTCTAGTGCTAGATAAAGGATAAAATACAAGATTAATTTTTTCATCAGTTTTTGTTCATCAGTCAAACAGTTGTAATATTTTTTGAATGGGAAGCCACAAAATATAAGTTTTTCTTAAAGTTGGATGTGCTTACATTTTCATTCAAACTGCAGTAAATGTAAAACCTTTCAGTTATGCTGGTAGAAAGACTGATCAGCAAAAACTGATCATGCATTTTAGCCTTAATGTATGCTAATCTTTTAAGCTCTGCTTCCAACTTTACAGATAGAAACACCTTACCATGGGCAGACATAAGAGATATGACCATTGGGGGTGTAGGGGGTTGATTATGAAGGGTGTTGGCCCAAATCCCTTAAAAAATACCTAGGTAATGATGTCACACTCATTTTTTACCTTTGTTACTATCCTGTCTTAAAAATTTGTTTTTGTTATAGATATTACAGCTAGAAAAACAGTTGCTATTTAAGAGTTTAGTGAATGGTATGCAAATTTTTGCAAAATGAACCAAGTGGTATGAAAATAGTGCAGGATTTATCAATTAACTCAAACAAATTGGGGGGGGGGTTGGATTATCAAACCAATATGTTCTTTGTCAAATGAAATTGTGGCTTTCTGGCATCAGGAAGTCACACCTCAATACCCAAGGCATGTGCCAGTATGATTCTGTAAAGGAGGCACAGTTAATTCAAGCAAAGTTAATTTCAGGATAGCAGGTGTCAAATGAGTGTATTAAGTATGAATCAAGTTTGACTGAGGAGGAGGGAAGCTCTGTGAACATAGATACCAAAAGTGACACAGATTAGACAACAAACACACACATATATTTTACAACTGCAAGCAGTTAATAGGAAGCTACGAAGACAAAGTCAAGGAAAAGGAAGCATAGGGGCTTAGAGTTAAGCTCTCTTGAACATCAGAAAATGCCCCTATCACAAGACAGGGTGATAGTTCTATACATCAATGATCTGCATGCTGAGAAGTAAAATTGCACCCTAAACTTGTTTTTGTTAACCTATTACAACTTAAAAATTGATCCTCAAAAGTCAGAGATGGAGCCCATCTCTTAAACATGGCTTCTAAATACTCCAATGAAAATCACTGGGAGCAAACCTAATCCAAGTTGTGCCCCACCAGATTGTTCTTGACAACAGTACATTTTTGCACTGACTTGTTGCTTTGTATAAACATGTATATTATTAATATCATAAGATAGAAAAGATGCACACAATTCAAATACGATTTTCTTTGTCACGAGAGCAAAGAGTTAACTTTTATAGCTTTAGGGTGCCTTGCCCCCAGTGCTCTTGGCTATACATCAGCCACAATTTCCAATAAATCTACCCAAGGTGATGCCTAAGGATATACATCTTCTTAGAAATTGCCAGGAATTCAAAGCTGTTAGTAACCTGTGACAATAAAAGTTTCTGTATAGATTCTAAAAACTTCTACTTTTAACATGTCTGCTTATATTGAATAGAGTTCAACCTTTGGGACAATTTCTCTTTCTAGATAAACTAACCATCATTAGAGTAGAATTTCGCCTTACATTTACTAAAATGTAAAGTCCAGAAAGCATCAGAAATTGTATCACAAAACAAAGAAGAAGAAGAATACTATGTCCAAACCTTCTTGGCATGCCTTCCAGGGCCCTTCTTCCTTCTGTC
>OLMO02000277.1:10107910-10128098 GCA_900291935.2 Cassiopea xamachana
CACAAAATGAAGTAATTTTATAGAAGCAATGAAAAGTTTACTCAAAATGCAGCAAAAGATTACTCACCATTAACCTCTCCAAAATCGAAGAAGTGTACGAGTTTTTGAATATAGCTGGAAATAGCAAAATATAATAGGATTACTCCATAAGAGCCACTGTGAATCAAATAATGTCAACTTGTCGAACAATAACCAATACAATTTCAAAACATGACTCAAAATGAACTTAATAGCTTGAATAAAAAAGAATCAGCCACAATCAAACAGAATCAGCCTGACTTAAGAGAATCAGCCAGAATCAAGCAGAATCAGTCTGATTTGAAACAATCAACCAGAGTCACACGGAATTAGCCTGATTTGAAAAAATCAGCCAAAATCAAATGGAATCAGCCTGATTTGAAAGAATAAGTCAGAATCAAGAAGAATCAGCCTGACTTAAAAGAATCAGCCAGAGCAATTCAACACTATTAAAAAGAATCAGCATGAACCAAACTGANAATCAACTACGCTTCCAAGTAGCTCAAAGCCGTAAATCAGGAAAACAAAATAATTAATACTGATTAATAGCAAAATCTGGGAACCATTTATCGCAACTCCTCAAATCAGGTTCTCAAGAAATTAGAAAAAGGGGCTCTGTATAACAGTCTCGTAAAGAAGGCACAAACTAGACAGCTGTTCCTTTAAATCCCATGAGAAAAGACAACTGAAAATAAACTTGACAATAAATATAGTTAAACGATAATTCCAATGAGAAAACAAAAAGAAATGGCCTGCACTTAACCACTACAGTCAGGGGTCACACAGACTGCTTTTAAGATATTTCAAAAACTTTTTCAAAGCCAAAGTAGCAAATTTCCAAAACCATTAAACAAATTTTAGTTCAAATTTTGAAACTCCATAAAAATAGAAAAACGATATTTTCAAGGCTATATTTTATGATTTTTTGGTCGTCTATGTATACTATTATAAATAGTAAAATAAACGAATACAACATACACGGTGTTTAATATGACACTAAGTTATATCCTTTCTAGCATATTGTAGATTTTTCCTAAAACAATCCACAATTTTCCATAGCCATTTTTAAAATCCTCCCTTTTTCAAAACTTTCAAAATTACAATATCAATTTCCATAACTTTCCATAAATTTCCAAAACTTTCGGAAACCCCTATGAACCCTTAACAGTCACACATATATGGCTTCGAGATAAAAAAATTATGAATTTCGGTTTTTGACAGTAATTCAAGCGGCACGATTTAAACATGGACAAAATATCAGCGCCTAGTAAGAAGCGAGATCGCTTGTAAAGTAGATAGATCATTTACAAAGTATTCAGATCATTCACTAAGTAGCTAGATCGTTTACTAAGTTGTTAAATCGTTCACTAACAGTTAGATATGGGGTGTCAAACATACGGCCCGTGGACCGAATCCGGGCCACAAAGGCCTTTAATGTGGCCAGGGCTGCCGAGAGAATTCAGAGGATCTGGGGCAAAAGAGAAGGATGGGGCCCCCTCTGTGCGGAGAGATCAGAAAATTTTCAGGATCTAGAAATTAACTTTGGAAAATCACTGCTGGACTACTTTGTGAGACCGCCTAGGCATTGAAGAATGAGGTGCTATACCGCCCCTTAGACCCTGAGGCCTTGGGGTAATTCCCCCTGCCCCCCTCTTAGCGGCCCAGAACGAATAAGCTTTGCATAAAGTGATATTTAGGGAAATTTTGCTATTTTGCTCACTTGTACTAGCTGACATTTGAAACATTGATTCAACCAGTTTTTCGCCATTATCTGGCGTGCCAGATAGTAAACATCCGATGAATTGTATATATTTTTAAGTGCCCATTACCTAGCCACTACACCCTCTCCTACTCAATCAACGTAAATAGTCCGCGTGACGTCATATTATGTCTATGTGGCCTCTGGGCCAAAATGAGCTTGACACCTCTGAGCTAGATCGTTTAGTAAGCAGCTTGGTAAGCAGGAAATGATGAAATCTCATAAGGAATAAGTCAGATAACTTTGCATTTTGCTTGAAACATGATCACGCTGGAAGTACATGCAAATGAAGAATCAGCAAAGACTTAACATATCAAACATCTTACCTTCCTTCTCTAAAGAAATTTTGATTCGAAACATTCGATTTGATGAGATTATGCATTAGAATCAAACAATCTTCCGTCACGACACCTTGGTAAAAGACAAACACGTTGAGATCTAAACACACTTAACTAAACCAATTTTCCTTTTTATATTGTTGATTTGCTTCGAGTTGCAAAAAGCTCCTCTCACATCTTATGTCAAGAATTATTGGATATTTTTCGTTGTCCAATCTATACATTAATCCATAAATTTATTTTCTTGGGACATCTTAGACTGCCCAAGTCTAATTTTCTACTTCCCAGAAATTACGCGATATCTGCGCTTTGGTCATCTGTTTGTACCTATGCTAAAAAACAAGCGTTAGGGACCAGATGACTTAGTGTCTTTTACGGCTGTATATGATGCATACAAAGTACGTTGTAACTTTTTTCTAATTTCTCATGTGATGTAAAAAAAACCAATCTTATCTAGAAAACTTCCTTGCAGACATATAAAACTTTTTACTAAACAGAAAGCTGATAGATTGGGAGGGCTTGTTTATCCTGGATGGCTACTGCCAACTAAACACTCTGAGCTACGATAATCCAACACCATTTAATCCATGACTTCTAGTGACCATTACCCATAATCCCACAAGGTAGGCAGAGTACTGTATACATCTTGTAAGGAAGATTACACAATATTCCATATGTTCAAAGGACAACATTCATAGTCATTTTTCAATCATTAAGTCTACTGGGGGGCAAAACCAGTAATAAAAAACGTACCACCATCACTATAGCCCTCATCGTAGATGACTTCTAGCAATCTGTCAAATGCATTCTCAAATGCAACAATTTTCTGTAAAACAATTATTTACATGATTATACAATTATTAGAGGAAAAAACATAATGCTACACAAGCACAGTAATTTCTTTGAATATGCACAGTTCCTTGAATAAGCACCTTGCTTGATTAAGGACCACCATAGAATATTCATTCTGCAAACAAGAACTCTGGGAGCTTATTCAAGGAAATACGGAAAGCCAAGAAGCAAAGCGACGGAGACAACAATTAGTCAATCAGTCACTGAATGAATGAATGACTGAATGAATGGATGAATGAATGAATCAATCAATCAATCAATCAATCACTTTGATCAAATTAATTGGTCCCTAGGTAAATCAATTCAATTAAACTACTTGACCAATTAATACACAAATCAACCTATTCAGTTAACCGATCCTTCAATTAAAGATTAAAAACCTAGAAGAATTTATAATAGACATGTAGTTCCATAGCACATAAATAAATGATCAACAAAGCAATCAATCAAACTGGGAAAACTAGTGATTGACTATGGCATGCACTCTTTTGGCATAAATATTGATTAATCACTGATTCCAAACCATCCCAAGCAACAGAAAACTCAAATGAATCAAATAACATTGTAGATGATTCATTGACTCTTTTACTACAAAATACAGGGATTTCACCTTCAGACACTATGTGAGCACAATCAACAGGGTTACCACAACTATTTCAGGAAAACATTCCCTGATTTTCTCTGATATTTTCAGTGAAATGATACTCGTTTTCCCTGAGGCTCTTACAAACCATACTTATTTTTTATCATTTCATTGGACAGATGACGAGTATCAGAGAGCCTTGAACCTATTATTGGCCATTCAAATTTTTGGGTTCATAAAACAAAACTGCACTTCAAAATGACTGCATAGAACAGAATGATATACAAAAGGGTAATATTTGGTAACAATCACACTCAACTGGATGCACAGCCAAGCATGGAGAAAGTCACTACTCTGAAATGAAACAATTGTAAACTTAAAAGTTCCCTGACTTTCTCTGGTTTTCTGAAAAATCTCTCATTTTCCTTGATTTTCCCTGATTGAAAATAAATTTCCCACATTTTCCCTGAAATCCCTGATTTGGTGGCAACCTTGAATCAACAAGAGAGCGAACTGAGTTGGGTAAGCAAGTAAAAATAAGTTGATAGTACAACATGGGCTTTCTCCTTGCAACACTTGACAATAGCTATGATTTTAGCTTTGATAAGCATGCTGTTATAGAAAACTTCTTGCTTCTATTCAGAGGAGTTTTTCAAGTACTTTGGCCTATTACTAAACACTAAATAAAAACATTTGGCACATTCCAGCTATCACTGTCAACAATGGAAACATATATCAATGGTTGAGTGATTGATCATTCTCAAATGGACTCTTGGACACATCCCAGAGCATGACTGTGATTGATCACCCCATTGAACGCCTTGAAAATGCAAAATAATGTTAAGAAACTTTTATCTGAAGTCACCTGAATAGCAGCATTTCCCTTTGTCAGCTGGATCAGAAGTAACAGTCCCTGAAATTGAAGGGAGTCTAGTATTGCAAGAATAATCAAAAAATCAAAACAAAATCCTATAACTTGCAAGTTTTGGTTGTAAAGGTAAGAGAAAAAATAATACAAATATGCTGAATGATAATTAAATTTATGATGCAAAGAGGAATGTGGTTGCTGAAATTAAGCAATAGTGCAAAACAGAAATCAACAGGACATTGTGTCAAAGTAGTTACATAAAAAAACAAGACTATAAATGTTTCTATGGTAATAGATGTGTTAATGATGCTTGCTATGGGGGCTAAATCCAATAAGAAGCTCAATGCATTCATTGTACATTGTTGAACAATGAATGAACCAACTTACATCATTTCGAACTACCTCTCTGTTGTCAGAAAGAAGATCCATGAGTCTTGACACTCCTGAACAGGTAGATGAAATTTACTTCATTAAAATGGTATATATTAAAAAGTTCAATGTAGCATTGGGTAAATAATTGAGCAAATTCCTAACAATCAAAACTACTTCAAAATATCTTAGACTATCTAGCACAACTCAATCCTAAGCTACTTAACTGTTTATGTTATTTTCGAATCCCTTATGGAAAAATTGCTGCAGATCATCCTTCACGATTACAGCAACAGAAACTTAACTTTCAACCATAACATAACAATAAGTGATAGAATAAGCATAAAATGTGATAGCACTGTAACTCACAAACACAGTGTAAAAATCATGTGATCAAAAACAAGAGTCCACAGTCTCTCAACTGTTAATCAAAAGGTAAAAGCAAAACACTAGATGTTCATAGTGAGCACAATATTTCAACATAAATAGCATGATAAACTACTACAACAAAAAATATGATTAAAGACAAATAAAAAAATCAAAGGAAAACTCTACACACCCAATGGACTAACAAGTATAGCTTGTTGGATCTGGTTTCCTTGGTTTTTTAACAAATTTGTAAGTAGCTTGACAGTAGGCCATCTCACACGAAAATCATATTCCTGTAACATAAGCCAAAACAATAGTTAAGCAAAATGGTATATCAGGCCTTGTCATTTAGCTCATGNGTAACAGCACATATATGCACTCACACACTTCAAATTCCAACTTTGTCATTTGTAAAGGTAATGGCCTATATATTGTCTTCTTACTTTAGACACTAGCATGTTGACCACATTCATCACATGTGTCAGACTTTCAAGAGCACTGCCTAATCTGATGAAGAATTGCTTTAAGTTTATCACTTATAATATGATAGTTTCCTCACATATAATATAGCAGTTTCACTGTTTGAACGAATTTGTTTGATAGATCTTATTGTTTATACTTCTTTTCATTGTTTCTTGCTTTAATCTGAGTATACATACATTAAGATTTCATTAGAGATGTGATCACACATGTAAAATCATTTGTGCATGCTAATTACGATATGGGAGGTATTTTGCTCATGAAAAGGTCTTGTATATACTCTATATAGGAATTTACAAAAGTTTCTCTTTCAGGTGCATTTGAAATTATGCAGCTGTTGGCTTTACAAAAGAAAACTCAAAACAGAATTAGCACTTGTGCAGGTGGAAATTTAAGTACTTATTAGAAGCACTGAGTGTAAGCAGAGTGTTCAATAATGTTTAGAGTAAGTGACCAATCATGAATAGTAGATGGCTGTATCCCATGGATGGCCAATCACTATGTGCACTTTTTACATCATTTTAAGTCAAAGTAGACAGCAATATAGGCAGAAGTAGCAGGTTATAAATTGCTGGTGCCACTTTCTATTGAAAGTTCTGGTAAGGAACCAAGACCAAAACGAGTAATCTTGAGCTGGCTTATAATTTATGAAATTGGAGAGTGAAATTTTACCTCAAGGAGTTCCAACAAAGTTGATATGTTCTCTTGCTTCTTCAAGAAAATTTCAGAAAATTGCTTTGCAAGATCAGAATCTGCACTTTGCTTTTCTGGTTCATTAACATTAGGCTCAAAACTCATTATGTTGACTAGTGTCTCCAATGTTAGTCCTATGATTTCTTGATCAGGCCTATGAATAAAGGATGAAAAGCAAATAGCAAGTTGATCCATTAAACTAGTCAAAATGAAATCAGATAATTATCTACTTGGCAAGTGATTCACTCAACAAGAGAAATACTCAAGAAGTGTGTGAAAGAACTATTGTAAAATATAATCATAGAAGGCTCACAAAATTAAACTGATTATCTAATTGCTATGGCATTTTTCTTCCTGGAAATAATTGCATCAACTCTCAGGTGCCAAATAAATGCCCCCCTCGCTTATTAATTTTTTGATTTTTTTCCAACCTCCCAGACCTTATTAGGACCCCTGTTCATTAATTTCAAGGAAATTTACTTTCTTTACAAACCTCTCGTTTCATTTGCTTTCTTTGTTAGTACTATTTATGCCCAATTTTAATGGCAAAATAGTGTACTGCTGTTTATATTTAAGCTTTGTGCCTTATGACAACCTGTTTTTGTTTTTTCCATTCTTGAATAATCATTTAAAGCCTTTTCTTGAATTCCAATCCCCTCGTTTATCTTGAGCCCTCCCATTTACTAAATTTCAGAATTTTTTCTAACCCTCCTCTCCATTAGCACCCCCCTTTATTTGGCACTTGAGAGTATAGGCTGAAGACAATATGGAATGTCAAGAATTTCAATTACAAGTGAGGATGCTTAATGATGTGTATAATTGTCCACTGATTAAAAACAAAATAATAGAAAAATTATAATCATTACTGATCAAACTATACTCATCATACAATTAAATTAAACTTTTCATGTAATCAAACTAGACTGACCATCTACCCAAAATAGATGGATGGTCTTATCAAATAAGATTGATCATCTAATCAGCTGTGGTGGATCAACTAACCACCCTAGAAGCATTGAGCGATTAGTTGATCCACCAAAGTGATCCATTGAGAAATTTGCTAACAAACATAATAATTTTCACTACTTTACCTGTCTTGCTGTAATACATTAATCAATATATCCATTGCTCTTGTGCCAACCTCAAGTTTGAATTTCTGAAAAAGGATGAATGAAGTTTCTTAACCATAATGTATACAGAATGGCTGGTTATCAAGATGAACATGAAGAAATAACATGTTCTTCATGATCAAGGGAAACAAAGTTAGTTGGTCATCTGTATTTCACTTCATGACTCAAACAAGGGAACTTGGTATGGCAGGAGTGAAGACAACAATTCAAGAAGAGAGTAAATATTCAAGTCACTCCATGTCAAATATTGATCAAATTTGCTGGATGCTAAAATAAGAGTTTTTCTAGCATGCATATATACAATAAAGTTAAGACACATGACTTAGCCAATGCAGCTAAAAAGATTGAAGAAAATTTTACCTTTGATAATGATTTTAAGGCTCTTACTGCCCCACGTCTATCATCAAGCAGTGTGGCTGATGAAACTCTGTCACAAAGTCGGTCGATCTATGAGAAAAACCCAGACATATGAGACAATAGTGAAAAATCTTTACCCAAGAAGCATAGATATAGGAATTGGGGAGCACAGAGGGCAAGTGCCCCTTCCCCAACTGTTCACAAATCTTTTGGCAAAGTGTCAAACTTGAGGATACTCTGTACCTAAATGTCTTGACTTTTGTTTATAAAGCAATTAACTAGTTATCCCCTTCTCACTTTCACAACTATTTTCACCCTAACACCACTGTTCAGAAGATTGACAAGCTCTTCAAATCCCTTAAAAGCACTTCTATATATTTTGATTCTAAGCTCTCAAACACTCGTCCCCATTCACCAGCATTGCCAGCTCTGTTGCAGTTTATTGATCCAAATAAAAAGCTCACATCATTGACTCATACTTAAAACTTTTTTGGCAATTTTGCTGCAAGGTCATTTGTAATATACTCATTGGAGTCTTGCTGTGAAACATTAGGCCACTTTTCATTTATTTTACAAAATGTGTTATTAGTTTTAATCATTTTTAAGGGGCGGGGGAGGGGCTCTCTCTCTCATTTAGTTAATCTATTTAGAGAGCTCCTACTTAATCAATCAATCTTAAACAAAATAAGCAAACTTCTTTTTTCCTGTCTTCTTTAAGTTTAATTTGTTTCTATGTGGTATCGTACATTGAAAGTAGTTAGCTGTAATATTATTCTATTTTGTAAATTGTATTTAGGATTGATTGATAAATAAATGAAACTGAAACTGTCTCATTGTAGCTTACATAGTTGTCTATTTCCCCCTTCTGTTTGTGGAATGCTTCCTACGTCCCTGACAGGAAGAATGTCATCTTGTTTTAAACGGAAAGAGTAAGTTGGACTTTCTGATAGAGGTATGAACAAGGGTAGGAGGTAGTTGATGAAGCTCAAAGTGGGATGGCAATCTAAGATTGGAAAATCCAAAACAATACAATTCCATATTAGAGAAAGCAGTAAAACGCATTCTACTAGAGAAGATCTCGCTATCACATTGAATCAAAACTTGGTCATTTTCAGAGTAAACAGCTACATCAATATTTGATCTTTCATAAGTCTTACCGTTTCAATTCCTTGCTCATGAGCATTTGTAGTTTCCTGTCCTCCCACGACTGATTTAATACCAGCTTTCAAGAAATCCATTTTACATCTACTGCTTCAAACTTCAATTATTTATACAAATCCCAATTTCTTCTACCCCACGGCCATATGAAGAACAGTCAATGTTATGACTGTAGAGCGCATGCGCCTACGTGGCACAAGATAATCAGCCTCTGCTTTAGTATTGAAAAAAGGGCAGTATCCTTCACAGCAACATTTAGACACATTGGCCTGCAAAGAGTTATTTTCATATTGTTCAATGTGCATATATCAGAATATCGATTTTAGATAGATTTAGAAGTCAGGAAGTAATAAAGGACGAAATGCAGAAGCTATTTAGCATTGAATGGAATGCTAGCGTATCAGAATTGCATTTTCTGTCAAAAATTGGTCAACCATCATGCACATGGTCTACACGAAACTTGATTGCTTTCACTACCGGATACACCGCATCAAGAGATGATGGTAAACCATACATGCCATCTATTTTTATACATATTTGCTGCCCAGAATACCCCTGGGAAGTGTATCATATAAAAACAGACTTCAATAGCGCAATTGAGCATCTGCACTGGGACAAAAGTAGTACCAGGCTACTTGCAATAGATTCCAATGGCAATTGTAAAATGTTCGCGATGCACAAGAGGATGGTGAACTGTTGGAGGGTGGTTCATGCAGTTAACTTTGACAACAGAGTGGTGTGTGTTTCATGGTTTGATCCAGGGCCTAGGATTCTCTTTGATGCAAAAGCCAACCATGCCAACTTATTAGAGAAGTTCCCAAAGCGATACATGAGGTCCTGCTTAACTGACATTGCAGGCCTCAAAAGTGATGGTTTTATTGTTGTCACTGAAGCTGCAAATGCTGCTGTTGTACATATTGAGGAAAGTCTACGGGTGCAGAAAACCAGCCTGTTAACAAGTAGATGCAGGGTGTTGCTTGGTGATATTTGCTTCAGGGAAGATGGAAAGATTTTTATCATTTTAGCTACTGATCGGCAAATTGTGGAGTTTTTTGTGCTAAATTTGAGGCTCATCAGCAACAAGGTTGACATTTCAGTTGAAATTTCGCCATGCATTGTACCACATTTAATATCAGATGATGAGTATATGACATACCATATCTCATGTGTGAAATTTTGCAATGAAAACAATGTGGAAAGAATTCTTGTATGCACAGAGAGTGGTTCCATGACTTACTTAAAGCAGTTTGAGTTGAAGATAGAAAAGGTAACACTTCAAGCTGTCTTACAAAGAATGGCACAAGCACCAAAGGTGATAAATGTTAAAGACTGGGTTTGCTCAAAATCAGTCTCGGTGAGAGGAAGGATTGCTTCTTTGGCTTTGAGCAGAGTAATGAGTTCAGGGCAGCCATTGGGAGATGTTCCTTTCTGCTCATCAATTTTATTGGCAACCAAAGAGGACATGCTAGTTACTGTTTCAGCTAATTTAGCTGATATCAATACATCAACAGTTTCAATGAATGGAGAATCCATAGCTGCATTGACATACTCCCCTAATGATACATGTGTCCTTTCTTTAACTGAAGATGGAAACTTGGCCATATTTCAAGCATGTTCTCTCACTGGCCTAGCAGACAGCATATCAATTAAAGCATGTGTGAATCTTTTTGAATATTGTCTAATAACTGGTAAATCCTCATGGGATGTGACAATATTTGCTGCCAGACATGGAGAGAAATTTTTGGAGCAATGTAGTCAGTATCTGAGGACCAATTTAACAAACCAACCTTCAATGACACAGGAAAGAATGTCTGCTTTATATTCTCAAATCCAAGCCATGATTTACAAAGGTCTTGATGGTTTTTATTTTGGCACAAATGAAAGTTATAATTTCCTCATGTTGAAAGCAATATACTGCTATTTTCATTCAAGAATGATGACAATGCCATTTGAGAAAGGATCACAAATTGCAATGAAAATCAAATCTACTTGTAGTAGGGTTCTAGAATTCGACTTGTCAAAAGTGTTACAAGTTATAGATGCTAAGGATTTTGTTGCTGATTCAAACTTGATTTCAACATTGCAACATTTGACTCAATGGGTAGCAAATTATTCTATTCACATTTGTAGATTGGCAAATGCTTCCCTTAAAACTGGAGCAAGCAAGCAGATTCTGTTAGTTTTGAGCACCCATGGATTGAAAATGCTAAGGGAATTACTTTGCATGATCCATCTTTGGAGTCAGTCCTGTCCAGGATGGGAGCCTCACTTTTTTGAACTGGGAAGTCCATCAGATATAATTGCTCAGATTTTCAAGCTTGTATCTAAGCTGAGTTTAAAGTTGATGCAAAGTGACTATAATAAAGATGTCATTCATGAAGATGAAATACCTATGAGGACTCATGCAATGATGTACCAGAACCCATACCTTAATGACCCCAAATGTGGTACAATAAGCCAGTGTATAGACCATACAAATGATTTTGATGATTATATTTTCTCATCAGAGGATGAAACTATCACAAGCTGCAAAAATTACACAATGCCACAGCCACTTGAGCAAGGCTATTCCTACAGCACTAGTTCAAGCAGGTTTTTCTTTGATACTGTGAATCATTTCCAAACTGCTCTCATGAAAGGAGAGACTCTGAAACAGTGCATCCAGTGTTCTTGTTTAACACTAAGCATCACAAATGCTGATCGCTCATTAATTGGTTCTTGGAAGGAGCAGTGGAATGATGTTTGCTACTGTGGTGGCTTCTGGAGAGCACTTGATGTGAAGAAGGAGTTGAATTACCAAATGAAGAAGGAAAACATTTCTGTAATTGAAGTTAAATCTGAATGAGTAGAGAAGTAATCTAAGTTGTTTGTTGTCTCAATGCATACATGTGATATACACTGCCAATGTAAAGTCAATTGGTCAAATTTGTCTTAGTTTTATATCAGAAGTAGCTTCAAAGATAGAGGCAGTCTGCCTTTAGTATTTGATACTGATTTTGGACAGATCCACATTTTAGCTAAAATATTATATACAGTCATTCTTTGCATTTACACAGTTGGTGTGGTAAAAATTAAAGCCCACTAAGTCATATAGTAGCCATGTTATATAATGTATTGGGTTGTGCTGTTGGTCTGAATTTAGAATTATTTCAACTTTTATTGCCAATTTTGTACTTTTTGGGGGGATTCAATTGGTGTTGGTTTTGATGACTTGCCTGCAATATATAGCTATCCCCTATCCTCATACCCCCACTTCTACCAATTTCAGATCCATAGTTTCCATTTGCAACTACAGAAAGTGAGTCAAATTTACACTTATTTTAGGCCAATTTTGGATTGTATTTAGGTTAGTTGCATTTTAGGTATATTATCATGAAAATCACATATCTGGAGGTGCAGAGCCTGACCCTGCCTTCTCCTTGGGGGACAAGAATATTTGGCCCATAATCAGGGATGAAATTTAAGGGGGTATGGAAGTGAGCCACCCCACCTACCTTGAAAATTGGCCATTTTGCATACTACTTGCAGATTCAATATTTTTCACCCACTAGGAACTACCCTTGAACATGTACACTATCAGGGTTCATACAGTCAAGGAAAATCAGGGGGAAATGTGAAGGTTTAAGGAAAGTCAGAGAAATTCAGGGAAATTTTTCTGTAGTGTGGCAAAATCTCTGTTTTCCCGACAAGATAAGATCTATGCTTCTCTTGGAGATTTGCGTAACACCAGCTAATGATTGTACATGATACATGGCAGTATTGATAATTTAGTTGAATAGTAGGACGTAAAAAGATGAAACTGAAAGTCCGTTGAATTGACTTTATTTTAAACATCCTTAGAAGGAATATTTCCCCGACTAAATGTCAAAAAGACATCTTTCTTGTCTATGAAATCTTGTTGATGCTTTGTCTGGGAAAGCATAATATTTTAGAATAAATCAGGGGAAAATGTATATATGTATTCATCCTACTAGTCAGGAAAAACTGTGCAAATTATACGACAAATCAAAGAACATTGCCACAAAAGTTGTATGAACACTGACTTTAAAAACCACTTGTTGGTCTTCTCTAGCTCCATTGTAAAATTCCAAAATATTAAAAGCTGCCATGCAGAAGATGCATCCCCCCTGTATCTAATGTCCAATACTCTTAAAATAAGCCGTGTCAACACTACACAAAGCTGGGTTAGTTTAGCCAGCTTCGGAGGTGGGATCGACCTAGGTTCGCCCCTGGTTAGTAGTGAAAAATGTAGTGTGGACACAAACCTGGGCCGAACCTAGGTTAGTTTTACACTTAATGCACGCGCAATGGCGGCTTCACTTATTTGATTGTTACTTTTGAGTGCTTTTCTGAGTGTACATTGTGCTTGCGTATGTATAATTATTGATTTACATCAACAGCGCTCAATGACGTTTTTAACTCTTTTCAAAAGCTGAGTTCCTCTATATTCTTTCAACTGCAGTATCGCAAGCTTTGTTATTGCAATTTTTAGAAAAATAATTGAACTACAAGTGTTAGTACCGTACACGTTGTTCTCCACTATATTTGATTCAAATTTGTAACGAGGATTCAGAATTACATGTCTCCTGTACATGCGTAGGTGCTCTTAACCTAGGTTCGCTCCAACTTTCTATCCACACTGTAAATTAGATAACTTCAGTGTGGACACAACCTGGGTTCGCCCCAGAGTAAACTAACCTGGGGCGAACCTAGGTTAGTTTGTGCAGTGTGGACACGGCAGTAGGTTGCTGAACTGGATTTGGGAAAGTAAAAGTGTTTATATGTCAGTCACACTTTGTAGATCCCAATCAAGCTAAGATTAAAAACTGCCATGCAGAAATCCCTGTGCGTATTCTGCCAGTACATTGTTGTTGGCATGAGTCTTGCTACTGCCTACAGACATAGAGTCAAAATAATGTCATTGAGCAACGACTCCAACTTATTTCAATTCAACAGTAAAGAAAAAGAGACTATTTCTCAACATCGGATAGAAGTAACGAGCAAAACAACGAACAAACTTAAAGAGTAGATTGTATATACGCATTATCCGTGTAGATTGCATTGATTACGACACATTCGTGTTTAGACATAGAACTTTTCGCTCTTCTGGCGCTGTTTGATTAAACCAGTGACTTCACGAAGCATGAGCCGCTAGAGTAAGTGACTACAGCCAGTGTGTATTTTGGGATTTTTGTTCGCAACAGATTCTAGCCATTTTTTTTCTAGCAAAAGTGGCTGGCCGTTTGAGCAGGTAGAACTTGGGTAAATTGCAACTATCGAAAATGCTCGCCGCAGATCTGGCGCCAATAGCGTCTGGAAAGCAGGCTGGGGCTACAGCCGCTCTATTGGAAAAACTTTCAAGCCCATCGAAATACTGACTGTCACGCATACTTGCATATATACCAACAACGATATTAATTGAGCAACTTGCAGATATACCAACAAAGGTATTAAATGTGCCCCTGTGTCTCCGGGAACATAGTCCTTCGTCGTGGGACGCCAGGTAACACCTCTTCTCTGGAATTTGCTCGATCTCTTGGTTTATATGTAGAACTGAGCATTAGCAGAGAGAAATACGCAACAAAGCACGGAAACTAGAGACTATGCAAATAGTCATTCAGACACCGTTTCAAATGGGAAAGTGTCATTCATGTGTCAAGTTCTAGGAAGAAGTATAAGCATTGCGCAATAATTCCTAATATGGAAATCATGCTATTGTTTGTTTTCAGCAAATTAGAAAACAACGCGCGACATTACTGCCTAGTCAAGTTGCACAAAGCGACAACAAAGCAACTGTTGCTACAGACTTAGAAAGGTTAGTAACAATTGACAAGTTCTTTCTACGTAAATACTGGTTTCTTATCAACAGACACAGATGTTGTCAACTAAGAAATAGATACTTAACCCAGAACTGTCGCTGCTATGATGATTTGTAGCACCTGCTAAGGCCTACATGGATTGCATTGGTGGCTAAAGAATAATATCATTAGAAGTTAATCCAGGATTCAACCCCCTAGTTCAAATTGAAGAGGTTCAAACATACTCGGACGATTTTTGAACTACATTCTTACCTTATCTCAGGAATAATTGCTCTAACTTCTTAGTATCTTATGTAAAGGTATACACACTTCTTATAAGACTACCTAATTTTCGCTGAGCCTCAATATTCATAAATTTTTTAGGTTTTGATCCTTAGATTATTCTTAAATTAATCTTAAATATCAACAGTGTAGCTGCGTCTGAAAATCAAAGGATTATATTCAACTCATTATTAATACTTTACTTCATCATAAAGCAAACTAAAAATGGAGGAGAATAAGAAATATTGGGAAGATGTCAAGATTAGTCATCAATCACTTTCCAAAAACTTTATACTTCAAACGGAAGTACTAACCAAGTTGTTTAAGAATATGGAAGAAATTTACGGTTTACCAAATGGTTACAAACTTATAACACAAAATACATTCCAAAACAACGCATGTTTTACCATGTTTGGGCAATTTCATAATGGCGGAAGTAAGAAAACTAACCCTAACCCTTCCAACGACCCTAACCCTTCCCGTAACCCTAATCCTCCAAATCCCTAACCCTTCCAAAAACCCTAACCCTTAGCCAAACCCTAACCCTGGAAGCGTATTATGGTGAAATACCTTGATGGCTAATCTTGGCATCGGCCCAAATATTGTATACATAGTAAAAAACCAGAACTATAACTGAAATACACAATAATTCTTGGTCTTCATGAAGCTTGAATCTTGCATTATTCTTGAATTATTCTTGAATTTCAGTGATTCAGAGCCAGAATATTCTTATAAACTTTATTCTTATGTGCAAAGTGCTTATTAACTACCAATTCATGGACCATCTATACATCACTTAGTTGGGTAAATTTTAGTGTTGTATGCGACTGAACTAACTTTTTAGTTTCAGCTGTATGTCTTCATGTAATTTCAACTGCTGCCTGCACTTTTAACATCTGTTGGTTAAACAAATTTTATAAAAGAGTGCTTCTTAATTGGGGAGCTCTCTCAGCAAGCATGCCAGCCAATTCAATTTACTTGAATATGGCTTCAAGGTTAGTCATGAAATAAGCTTCTTTGTTTCTCATGTACCCTAAGGTGCCATCCACATAGTATATAGGAAGAATTTTCAAATATTTTGACCCCCCCCCCTTCTCCTCTTGTATGCAAACATACACTTTCTAGATTACCCCATCTGTGTACATACTTTCAAGTATAACCCCTCCATCAATTAGCTTTTCTGATTCAACCACTTTCAATGTATTCCTAGCAAACTGTTAGCAAACAAATTAAGAAGAATCATGATTTTTGCACATTTTTGAATAGCCGAAGCCAGCTACTCATATCATAAGATCAGCACATTCAAATTTTCAAATTCAGTAGCACTCATGATGTCAGTATGTTGAAAATTGAAGGCTGCGTGTGGAAAAACAATTGGATTTTTGGTACAGTTATGCACATCAGTGCATTCATATTGTATACACACGTATAGGCAAAAGCCCCCCCTCCCCACTTGTACACAGACATATGGTTTTTGCTGAACCCCATCCCCCTTCTGTATGTATATACTATGTGGATGGCCTCTAAATGAGCATGTTGGCCTTCTGGAATGACCAGTATACTGCAATTGACCTTTTTTAGCTCAATGAAATGGAAGTGCTTCATTTTTGGGTTTGCGTCCTCATCCTGATACTTGGCATTATTGGTCCAGCAACTGCACAAATGGGAGAAAAATTGTCATTCAAAATGCCTGACATGACAGATGAAGAACAACATTCTGAGCATGTCCCTTACAATTTAAAATGTGATGCTTGTATGGCTGTCGTNTATACCAGGTATTTATTAATTAATCTGTACTTGATCAAGTGTTCTAATCAATATCTAACTAACTGGCTGACTTTCTGGTTTAGCTGCTGATTCATTCACTATTGGTTGGCTAATTGATTGATTGATTGATTGGTTGGTTGGTTGATTGATTGATTGATTGATTAGTTGGTTGGCTGGTCAACTGAATGATTGGCTGATTTCATTATTTTTGTGTTTCTTTGGGCGCATCTACTTAAGCAAAATAAGGGCTTTTTCTAGAGTTGCCCATATCTATGGTGCATTTTGTGAGGACTATGTTATTCCTTTCACATGGAAGGATGAAAAGGACTGGCCAAGTAAATAAGGGTTGCTCTCAAGCCTCATTAATGCCTGTCATCAGGAATTAGAATTGGCTGGTGACATTGAAACACTTCCGTGCCTCTTTCATTATGTCATTTGTCATCTCTGATCAGAAACATGGACATGTGCTGGTCNCATTTTGAAGAGGAAAATATGGACAGACAGTCAGGAAATCACAACTTTGAGAACAGCACAGCACCATTTAAGAGCATTTTATGACTTTCATGTATATGTGTCCTTTTCTTATTTTTTTTCATTTTAGCATTTGTCTGAAGAACTAACAAAAATAGCATGTTTCATTGCTACAAGAGCCACAGGAACAGGACTGAGTACTGGGTGCTCTGCAGTTTTTCTTTTTTAAAGAGTCAAGTGCTATCTTTGGATGAACAAGAGCCACACCCTAGCAGGGACATTGAGTGCCCCCCCCCAACTTGAATAAGCCTTGCAACTCTTTTATTTCATTGGTATTGAAACTTCTCCTTTTGCATTAGTTGAAACATCCATTTGTTACTATATCATAAAGTAGATTGTTCATTCATTTCTTTTAATGCTCCTCATTTCTTTTGTAAATACTTGAAAATATTGTAGACATAGGTCCTGCATCATTTTCTTAGATGGAAAAACAGCTACAAAGAGCAGAGAAAAAGAGTGGTGGAAAGGCCTTGAAAGAATCAGATTATCTAGATGCATTTGAAAAAGCTTGTGAGTGGTCTTCATATGAAAAGTAAGTAATATGGCATGTTCAATGAGGCCCCCATGAAAGCAGTATTTTATTCAGTCCTAAGTATACCCTTCCTGTGTTTAAAAATACTGTTGCTACACCATTTGTGCTGTTGTGAGCAGTTACATTTAATGCTAGTTATCTATTGCTTTTGCTTCCCTTTTATGACATTCATGAACAAAAGTGCACTTTTTTCTATCAGTTAATTTAGCTGTTGATTGAGTTGCTGGCTAAATATTCACCTTGCATCCAACTGTTTTGGATTTTAGTTATGGTATCAAATCTGTAAATGGAGTTAATAGGATATCTGGAGAAGGCCTAGAAGCTAATGATGTTCCTGGCATGCTTGGAGGGGGTGGAAAGTGGCCAGGAAGGTTAGAATTTTCATTCAGTTTTCATTAGTCTTTATTATACTTCAAGATTTTCAAGCCAGTCCTTGTTATATAATAACATGATATTATTCCATTGGTAGACTCTTTAACATTTGGTAGAGAGCAAAAGCCTTTGGGATGTTGTCAATTGTTGTTACCTGTGAACTGTTGTTTTTGCATCTCCATCATAATACCTCAAGTCTAGCAGTATTAGAGATGAGTGTCCTCTAGCCAGAGGCAATACTTCTTGGGGTATGGGGTGCAGCATCCAACCATTGATAAAAATTGAGGACTTTGTCAAGCAACTATTTTGGCTGCTGCTCATATGTTGATTGGGCAATTCTGAGGGCCTAGCATACTCAATCTTGCTCCCTTAGCATTCACTTTTCTCCTGGGGTCATATGCCATGAATATAACAATTTTTAGGACATGATATACCTTTTTTATCATTATTATGATATGCACTCTTGTCTAGCTATTATGCCTCATGCATTCCTTTGGAGGCATCCTAGCTTCACCCCTAGTACCTCACCCCCTAAGTGCCTGCCATTTCTTCAGTATAATGCTACTGTTCCGTTTCTCCCACATAGATATATGCCATAAATATAATAACTTTTAGGCATGATACCCCCATTTATCATTATCATGCTACCCCAGGGGCTCCTGAGCTTTTCCTATTGTATCCCCCTTCAGCACTTCCAACAAATTAGTGCGACCCCAAGTCACCATGTATGCATATAGTATAAAGTATCAGGCATGCAACCGTGAATTTTGGAGGGCAGGGACCCAATTCAAGAAGACGGCACACAAGACCTTTTTATAGAAGATACGGCCTTAAATACTTTTCCAGGTTCATAAATAGAGGCAATACAATGGTAGGTTTGCTGATATCGATGCTCTGAAGTCCAATGATTTTCATTGCCACTTCCTATGACGGAAGAGAAAGAAGGAAGGGGGCCAGGGCAAATCCCCTGAAATATTTCAGAACCACGCCTTGTCCATATTGGGGAAACACCCTTTATGATATGGAAAAGGCGCTAGAAAAAAGGGCAGTTGAATTCTTTTGCTAATAAGGTCTAGCTTCCTAGGACCCACGTAGATGCACGCCTGAGTATATGGTATTTTGGCAAGTGATAAACAAAGCATCAATTTTTAATTTTGCGTGTAAAAATAATTGATTCTCTGGTTTAGCATAATTATCCAATAATGTTGAATTTTAACGTGTCATCTTATACACGTTCATTATTTAAGCGATGATTTCTTTCCTATCCATGAAGCGACAAATAATTTCCACAAGCGTTATTGTTTTATCGTCTGACGTGATCATATTTCAATTTTCTTAAGAACTGACACAATATTTCAAAAGCACTCTTTAAAAGTAACACAAAATTGCATGTTTGTTATAAAATAATATGAGACACAGTAATGGACCCATGTACAGAAGCGTAGGAAAGGGGATAGCAGGGGGCTGCAGCCCCCTAAGTTAGACAGAAGTCTGCTACATTCGGGCAATTTTCCTGAAAGAACAATAGAAAATTCAGGCAATTCTTCTGACTGCTCTCCCGGTCGTCTTACTCATTTAGGCAGAAATTTTACAGCCTAGAGTATACACATGAATATTAACATGTCTCGTACTCCTATTTTGGATGTTTTGTATACCCATTCCTTGGGGATGCCAGAGCGACTCCACCGACACTATGACTTCTTTGCGACCCCACATAATCACAATTCCAACCCCTCCTTTGGTAACCCCTGTGCTACCCTTCTTTTCTCTGGCTTCTGTGCTTCATGCACACCAACTGAGGCATCTTATTTTCGCCCCTGTACCTCACCCCTTATATTTTTGTCATTGCTTCAGTCTAGAATATACTTACCATAATTATATACATACATATATATATATATATATATATATATATATATATATATATATATA
>OLMO02000277.1:10169837-10185832 GCA_900291935.2 Cassiopea xamachana
GGGGGGGATAAATGCTTCGCAATCTAAGATAATACTGCTGTGAGGCCCTCTATGTTCATAAATCAGGAGTTTATGGCCATCCAAGCAGATTTGCCACTGCTATGTCAATACAAAATTCCCTGATTTTCCCTGATATTCTTATCATTTCTTTCAACAAATGTGGTGTCTGGGAGAGCCTTGACCCTAGTTTTTGCAGTTCAAATTTTTGGTTCCATAAAACGCGGAACAGCACTTCAAAATGACTGCATAGAACAGATTGCAATAAACAAAGTGAAAATTCCTCACTCTAAAATGAAAAAATTGTAACTCCAAAATTCCCTGATCTTCCCTGACTTTTCAAAATATCTTTCTTTTCTCCCTGATTTTCCCTGAATAAAAATAATATTCTCTGATTCCCCTGAATTCATTGAGTTCCCTGATTTAGTGGCAACCTTGTCAAGGTAATTTATATGCACTTTGGCTAGAATATCTCCGGCGTGGAGGTAGTTTTCGTCTCGGCGTGGCGGCGTTAATATAGCCTAAACTACGCTCTTTGGCGTACTAGCGCAATAACATACAAATTTCGGTTCACGGCTCTTTTGACCTTTGCACCTCAGGTGCACCTTAGCTTCAAAAGGGCTCCAAAAAGCTTTAAAAGATCTTGTCAATATGTTTCAAATATTCTCGGTTTGACTGCACTTCATATTTCCTAGTAATACAGCAAACCTAAAGAAATAGATAATTAGAACCCCAGTTGTTGGTTTTTCATCATTTTATGACCCCACCAGGGGCCCTAGTTTTCATTCGCTCTAGGCCCCAAAAAGGCTCACGGTGGATCTGATACATCACATAAATATAACAGGGACAAGCTCGCCCGCTATTTAGCATTGAAACAAGGTTTCGTTACCTCCTCGCCTAGCTCTTCCTTCGTTCTGTCATCAACCGAACCAGAAATTATACTCCATCGGCAGTCAAGATCGACCAAAGTTCCTCGGAAAGCTGGCGAAGCAGCTGACAAAGATAACTGTAGAAGACAAAGAACAAAAGGTGTTTACATCGTGCCTAGCTAAGATGGCCTAAATGTGATATTACTGATATACCAACTAGAGCAAATTGCTGTCATAACAAAGAAAAACTGAGTGAAAGTAGTTTTTTGTCACGATTACTCATCTTTGGCATAATCTTGCCATCAAAATTACTTCGAGTTAACCAACTTCAACAGTTAAGAGGAACTGGCAATTGGCTAGAGTTCTTTCAATTACTTACTTTCTCAGCTTAATAAAACTGTACAAGCGCAGCACTTAAATTCAAGAAACAGTATTGATTCTGACCAACTCCGTTCAGGCTGGGGGGCTTCATATCCTATGCGCTCGTCTCTACACAAAAGGACTCAAGGCTTTTCTTTCGAAAACAATAATTTAGCATTTAATGGCTGTTATCGAGGTCAATAACAGTAGTTCCTAAACTGCACATAAATAAAATTTTCATCAAAACATAGTACAATTGAAAATCTAGTCTACGTGGGTTATATAAACAAACTTCACCAAAATCCCAAGGTAGGGTTTGCTCTGGCAGCTCTTTGGAGCGCTTGGGTTTAGAAATAAAAACCTTCAAATAGTTATTTCGAACTACGTCTTAAGTTTGCATTGGGAAAACAATTATGCGATAAGGAAAAGATTAGCTCAAACTTTGAGCAAATAAAGACGTAATACCATATTTATTCACATGTAGTATGGTAAAGATAGCTGGACAATACAGTGAATGCAAGAAGAATTTGTAGATAATTCTACAGTCTATCTTGTTCGCTGCTTATATTTCATGCAAAAAAGCAGGGTAGCCACCCATTAGATAAAACTCACTCACTGAATAACAAGGAAGCGAATCAAGCTCAATATTATCAATTCCATAAGGAATATACCGTAAAATCTCTAATATAAACCCCCTGAAAACTGAATATAGGCCCCCTGAAAACTAACCAAAGTACCCGTCCAAAGTTTTACGCATCTAATGTTGCTGCTAGTCTCTCTGATTGGATACCGAAAGGTAAATTTTTTGGCATACACAAGTCACCTTTTAACCCAAAAGATCATCCGAATATAAGCCCACCACAAAATGCTTATGAATCTCTATAAGCCCAGGGCTACAATTCGGGAGTTTAAGGTATTTTCTCTGCCTACTTGAAATAAATCAACAATAACAACAACAACAACAACAACAACAATAATAATTAGCATAAATATCCATTTGACCAAAGGTTTATGTATCTAGAGATACATAAGATATTTATACTAATGAAATTAGGTCCTAAGCAAAACCACAAGGAATTTTCAACTGATGACGTCAGATACTAGGTCGACAAATTAGGGTCCATATTGAATTCTTGCTTGATAACAGAGTCTGACGTATCTATGAATATTCCAAAAGAAGTATACAAAACATGACTAAAATACATACCATTATTGGAGCAAGAACAGCGAGTTGATCGTAAAGAATTCTTGCTTCGTCAATGTTACAAGCCTGGAAAGTTACCTAAGACAAAAAGAGAAAGATTACTGTACTTGAAACATACATTTGTCATACCAGTTCTCAATCAGTGGCGTGGTGCCTCAAGGACCCCGGGGGGCCAGAGGGTTATGGCCCCCTGAATTGATGTTTAAGGGATGCAGGTTTAGAATGAAAAGTTTCAATGCTATCCATTATTTCTTATTGCAAAATAAAAGATGTTCATAACAAAATGACTCAAAATTTTACCTGCCCCTCCTACGATACCCCTATTCGACATTTTTCCGACTAAAACGTTGCCAGGTAATGGACACATGCTTCTGAACTACTTTTGCACATTAATTACAAAATCAAGTCCATAATGTTATATCACATCAGGCTTTCTCTTCAAAGACAATGTCTAGTTTGGTCAAGATAGGCTTGAGTGTCTAATCTACAGTCGATGATGGGAAGCGCAGCTTCAGTATAAGTTTGAAAACAAGTACGACGACGAAGAGACACTATTTAGTTTTCCTCCTTTATATAAAATTATTTCGACAATTCCATATTATCCGACAATTCGACAATTCCATATTATACAATCTTAGTTGACAGTCCTAGTTGACACATACACGACACGTTTCAACCCAATCTTGGGCCAGCATCAGTCGGAATAAAAGGTTCTAATATCATAATATATAGGAGTAAGGTAATCTACAATGAAAATCATGAATATAAGAATGAAGAAACTGTATATTCTGCCTCATCAAATCACATTTCCTTTGCATAAGGGAGTATTATTGTTGACAGAATTAAAGACTTTTGTTCTTAATTTTTCATCTATTTCACTTTTCAGCAATTTTTACCAAAAACTATTGTTCAAAGGAAGTATCTAGCAACAAGGTCTTGGAATTGGGGTCAAATGATCATGGAGATCTAATGGATTAAAGCAGAGACTAATTTATCGTTTTGAGATTACAGTGCAGCCACTAAGTTCCTTCTAAGTTTATAAGAGTGCTTTATCTTGAATAGCTACATACCTTAAAATTAAAAATTGTCTTAAAGATACTCTCTGACATGATAAAATCTGCCAAAATGACGGACAGTTTAAAAACAGAATTAAAGATTGGACGGGACTCACGTGCTGTTGTTTAATATGAAGAGCAATATTGTACATAGGAAGATCAGTTGGCCTGTACTAGTTTTTTAAATTATATCTTTTATAGCCAACTTTAAATAAATGTATTATTATTATCATCATCATATTTAGCATCAAAAATGTTTATCATCATATCCATATATCCCTCTGCAAGGTGAGATATTTCGGCCTATCTTAACGACAATAGGCATGTCTATAGCGAGAAAATCTGATGTGCTGTAGCAAAAAGGACTTGGCTTGGTTTTCAGAATCAACCTGAAAAAGTGGCACAGCAACATGTTACATTACCCAGTCACATTCTGGTGGAAAAAATGTCGACCAGTGTTATCTATGCTGCTGATCTCAATACAGGAGCAATGACGTTGGGGACATGCGGGGAGGGTGTGCTTATCCTGGAACCAAGAATACATACTTGCAGGCAGCAGCATCCCATTCCAAATCCCATGCAATCGAGGTAGACATGATCCTTGAGCGCGGCAATTTCCCCCTCTCCGTCATCATTTGGTAGTTCAGTGAAGTAAGGGTCTGGCGTATTCTTGTCTTTAAAAACTGAAAAAAAACATTAAATTTGCTATTTCACGTTCACTAAAATAATGATAACTGTGTCATGTCCTTCTACTTCTTTCAGGTGAAACCTTGATATGAATTTTTTGCATTAATTAAAGACTACTACTTCTCCAGAAATTACTTATGAAAATTATGGTACCAAGTGCTCTATGACCTTCAAAACGTCTTCCAACATCTTCATTTTCCAAGGATTCCAAACACTTATCCTTTTAATTCCATCAGAGTAAATTAATTCACATAAAATGATAATTCATTTGGTTGATCCCAACCTAATAATGCCTTCAAATATTCTACCTACCTATGACGATCAATTCATTTCGCTACAAACTCAAAATGTATAGGAAACAAAATCCTAAAACTTTTTATGACTTCTGAGGGTAAAAAAGTTGCATAAGAATGTTATTGTGAAATTCCACCTGGAACATTAATGATCTGTTTCCTTCCACGTCTTTTTCTGATGTTCCGGCTAAGTGTCCTTTAAATAAAATGAACAAGGGTCAAAGAACTAATCAGTTCGACGAGAGTGAGCAATAGATTGCAACTAATTTATGAACATGTGAGAAAATGGTAAATTCAGACAAAAAATCAATACAATTGTTAACAAAAAAGTAAAAATTACGCAATAAATTCATAAAGAGTAGCGCTATTGGTAAAGAGCACAGGGGACTATAATCCACTCCAGCAAAATATCTGCTGGAAGTTCCAGTCATCTGTTGGAATACTCAACACTGAACAGAGAGCATGAAATAACCAAAATATTAATTTCAAGCAGGGGTGGGGGCTAAATTACAAGTGTTAGAAAACTGCCTACCATGAACACACTTTGCAATTAATGATATATTTCACTGTACAACAAAAGAAAAAGCTATCAAAATAAACAGCAAAGATATATAGATGTGTAGCAGAAGTGTCAAAGTGGTATAATTGTCACATCGGTTCTTAGGTTTCTGTTATTTTTGAGGGGGTCTGCTCCTGTGTAGCATTGCTCAGAAGTGGCTTGAGCCCTCAAGCCTCCAAGTAGTTGGTGCCTATGCTCACTACCCCCAAAAAACGTACCTCAATCAATCAATAAATCAATCAATCAGTCAATCAATCAGTCAATCAATCAGTCAATCAATCAGTCAATCAATCAATCAATCAATAATTCAATCAATCAATCAAATCCAACCAAATAAGAGAGAGCAACATTTGTTTTACATACTTGAATCTTGGGTGGGAATGATGAATTGCTTCATCGGGATAAAACAGTGACCTCGTCACTTTATTATGCTCTGGACTTGCTGGGAAACTTGGCTCTGTAAAAGCTGGACAGCCAATTCTACAACACATGGTTAATGAATTAAAACAATTTGATCTAACAACAGTAGGCATGATCCTACTTCAATATATTGAGTAGCACTACTTTCTGTATGCATAGCAAATTCAGTTCACCTCCCATAAAAATCATAATAGCAAATAGTGGTACTTATCATTGTACGTACTCTCTTTTGCTTCAAATAAGATAATATCTTTCTATTATCAGTTTATATGTATGGGAAAGTGCTATTCAATGAAGAAGTGTTCAGACATTTAGAGTATCTGGTCTTTTCAGTCAATTTTTTTTCAATTCTTTAGACATATTTCAAAAGAACCACATTTGTCCCTAAATATCATGAATTTGATGAAAAGCAATAATACAGAATTACTACAGCAATGAATAGGAAAAGCAAAGAAGGTCTCCAAGTTAAAAGCAAAAACTCAGTGTTTTTCCGAAATTGGTTGCATTGGTGAAATAGGAAAATGAATTTGCTAAATGTACCGATTTTGTGAAAATATCCAACATACGGCAGATTATTTCTCTAAAGCAATGCTACTATCTCAATGTTCAAAAAATACACACTATGGCAAAACCAAATGTGCAACTATGGCAAAATAGATAGCAAAGAAGATTTCTATGGATTCTAACTTGAACTTGTTTAATTTTTTCATTAAACATGCATGCTCTCAAGCAGTGATAACAGGAAATTCACTCTATACATAGGAAGAGGAGGAAATGGCTATTTTAAAAATAATATCATGGGATCAAGTTTGTATCTTATACACAATGAAAAATGAAATTGTATAGCTTACATCCAGTACCATCAAAATTACAATTATGATCACAATTATTCAAAAAGTAAATGAGCAAGCACATTACCTTGGAAACACAGCAAAACAAACCATTGCTTCACCAGGATTTTTAAGCAGGGATTGAATCTCTTCTCTCCTATAAAATAAATTTATAGTTAACAATTGTCTTCTAATCATTGACACTCAACTCTTAATTACTAGTTTACAAAAAATGCAATTTTTGGATATTAACTGCGACTTTGATGTAAAATGATCAAATTGTGTTTCATCATAAATCAAGTTCCCAAGCCATGATCCAAGTCCAACGAAAGCAAGTAACATACAGGGCTAAGAAAAATGCCAATCACTCCTAATGAATTCATATTTTCTGAAACACGTAGTCATGATTACTTAATTGATTCTAAACTGGGTGACATTTCTAATTTTGATATAAGGATAAGAACATGTGATAAGGCTTAAAATATTTGACAATTTTAGAAGTTCAAAATGCCAGAACATATCAATTTTCACTATGGACAAAGTACAAAAGAAGTATTGAAACTCTCTTCTGGATAGAGCAAAATATATTCAATTTTGACCATAATAAGTGAGCAAAAACAATCCATAGAATTGCATGAGGACTAGCAGTCAGGTAGAAAAGTCATGGCTTATTTAACAGCATCTCTTGTACTCAAGAATTTGGGTCCCATGCATCTAGTCAATTGCACAGTGCATGACACTGAAACAAACTGAACCAACTTTGAAGAAGTCTCAAATGATTGCAAAAGAAAAAAAATAAAATTTCATGCTAGAAAATACCTCAGACGCATATTTGCTTCAACAGAATTGAAATGCCTCATGCAACCTCCAAAAGGTTGCCCAGGAGTACCTAAAAATTAAGAAAGTCTTGCAAAATATTGCATAACATGTTGAAATGGTTGGTTAGATACTACTATGCTAGGATTAAATTACCACTGCTTAGTTTAACAGAGCTAAATTGAAGAAAAATACAGCCCACCAAGGAGACAAAAACAATCTGCAAAATTTTGCACCTTACAAAATCCATAAAACAAAACAAATCAAATATAGCTTGCAGTTTTTGCCAAAAATGTTTATTAAAAAATAGTTCAAATGATAAAATGTGCTAAATTTTCTGCTGAACAAAAAGTAGCAATGTAGCTCAACAACATGTGAAATTTTTCTTTACAGTAAATAAGGGAATTAGTAACTACAGGCTTCTACAAAAGACTACTCTAAAGACTTGCTCTTGAGTGCCTACTAGAAGCCCCCCTACCCCTAACTAAATGTTCAACATTTTCAACCAAGGAAACTTTTATTCGAACTCCCTGTCTATGGGTTTTTTTGAAGTAAAATCTCACCCAAGATGATTTCTGGAGGAGAGACTTTGGCCTACAAGTAAAAACCATTATTAAGAAAGCCATGCTGATTGCATGTGCTGCATAATTTAGTGTTGCATAACTCTGTGCACTTGGCAAAGTTACTTTGATATAAATTTGTCTCAAGAAGCCATTGTCTTTTCTAAAACATTTTTGGTTATTTTCCAACCCCTTGCTCATTTCAAATCCCTGCATATTTGTGTTCTGAGATTTTTCCAATCCTCCTGGTTATTCCATTCCCTCTCCTAATAGACAATCAAGGGTACAAGAAAATGAGCATATTATTTAATTTCGTAACTGGTAATCTCCCAGGTTAAACCCACAATATTATACTTCGGAACAAAGTAAATACAGTATAATCTAGAAATAATGTACTTCAAGGGACCGGCTGATTTAGTACAACAAATATCCAAAGCATGTTATAACTGGAGTAGCAACAGATTGATCAGATTATTATACTTTACTACTACCCATTTTGAATGATATATGCTTCTAGGGACTTCCATAAACACAGGACGTGGGATGCAGGAGGGCTGCAGCCCCCTAAGTTGGACAGAAATTTGTTTCACTTGGGCAAATTTTCTGAACAAATATTAGGAAATTTGAGCAGAAAGCTTACAGAAAGTTTATAGTCCCCCTAAATTTGACGTCCTCCTATGCCCATGGGCACTTCTGCTCCTTTTGAGGCTGAAATACTTAAAATAAAGACTTGGGTCTGTTTCTCCTGTATAAAATTTAAAGATGTAAGAATTTAATGCACATAAATAATAGCGCAATTTTGAGCAGTAATTTCATAATCAGCTATGTCAAAGTTTAAAGAAGTTTGTAGTATGCTTATATCATGCTATAGCACAGGGGTATGCTCTCACAGTTATCAGTGACCCTATTTGCTAAAGTGAATCATAGCAAAGGTCACATGACAGACTTACAAAGAGAAAAAACTATGAAAGTCTGAAAAGTACACTACAACCAGAGGAATATGTCTTGAGGAATCAAAAAAGAATATGTTATAACCAAAACTATACTAGTCTGTATGAACCCTGTGTAGGGACCAGCCACTACAGTACATTATATTGGGAGGTACACTATCACCAAAGTATGTTAAAACAAGATTATACTGTATTTTCAAGAAGTGGCAAGCTTGAATGAGAAAACTGTTTTCTTGTACCTTCCACCATATACTCAGCATATTCCATTCGATATGCGGTCTTGTTATGTCTGCATGATACAGAGAAGCATTAAATACTTCATTGAAGGAGGTCAATGACATAGTTACACCAAAGCTATAAAGGTGGAGATGGGGTGGTAGTCAAGGGTATCTAAAATTTTGTGGATATTTGTTAAAACCTCTTAAGCACTACAATATGTTGTACTATATCACAGCTGAGCAGTGTTAACACACCCCATGCTTTAAGATCAATGGTTGCGAACCTTTTCCACTGAAAGAGGCCATCAGAGCCACACAATATTTCTTAACAATAAATACAAATAAATGCATAAACATTTAAGGAAGACCAAAAATTTTAGAATATAATGCATCTCTGAATGTGTTATTTTTAATAAAGCCTATTTTGTGGCAAATGTTGACAGTATAGCTGAACAGCTGATGTCATCAACTTTGAAGAGATATCAACTATGATTTAATCAAGCCAGATCCAGTGATTAAAAAAGCTTTACCTGGCTTGCAGCAATAAGTTTCCGACCCCTGGTGTAGATTTTTGCAGAGAAACAATTGATGGGGAGGGTTGGAGAATAGAAAAAGAACCAGAGCTTCTACATCTGATGTGGAATAAGCAAGTAGATGCTACACACAAAGTATACACACCCTGGATTTTCATTTTCTTCTTTTTGCAAAGGGCCCAACAAATCTCCAGCTTTCAGCAACAAACGAGCTGATTTCTTTTCGTGATCAATGTAAACAAGTGAGTACTCAATCTGCAACAAAGAATAATTTTACACTGAAATTTGGAGGTTTAAGGATAGCTTTCTTCTACTTCCTAGAAACCTACTAGTTCTGGTGTATTGAAGTGAAATATATTGATATATTTTCAATGTTCAATGAACTGTATTGTCTAGTAATTGTATTCTGCAGCTGAACAAAAATGGCATAGTTCCCAACTCTGAATGACCCAATTGTCAGGCAGTACCAATTTCTAAAAATTTTAACAAGAGGGGCTCTAGTTGCTGTGTCATAAAGTGAATGTGGCTTAGCTGCAATCAAACCAATATTTTCAATGATATTCAAAGTTAATACACTTTAAGAAGGAAAGTCATCGCAAAAATTTCAGAGGCTGCACCTCCCTCCCAACCCAAATGAACAACACTTTATACAAGGGGGCTCTGCCCACTGGGCCCTCCCTATCTATCACCACTGATTTCGGTCTTGTAGAATGCAGAAAGTGAAAAATATGCCAAGAGCAAGGGGAAATTGGTGATTTTTGTCGACAACCGTGTTGTATGGGGGTGTGACACCTCCTGCACCAGAGTGGATCCGGGACTAGAAGAATCTTAAATACTACTTCGCTTTTTACATGTACCAATATTCATTGTAAAATGGCACCACATTGGAGCATGACATGACAGATTCTTTCATATCATTACAAAATAGATATTGTGCTATTCAACTCGTGACCCTTGACAAATATAGAAAACAAAGGATTTCATAGTGTACAATGGGCTACGTTTGACGCGAGGAATGCACTGTCATGATGATACTCTGCAACTTATTTATCAAGAATCCTTCAAAATAATTGATCAACAAACTTTTCAGAAGTTTTCAAAATGCAAAATAAGAAACCAATAATTCACTTCGAGAATGAATGACCTGCATCCATAAATGATTCTCTCAAATGTGATATGAAGTTTGTACTTGGGGAATATGATTTAAAATCGCTCTAGCGCATTCACATGGGATAAATAACTTAAGAGTGGATTAGACGGCAACTAACAATGTGAACTAATATGATTGAAGCATGGCAATAAATCTTGGAATTCACGATCCTGCCACAATGGTGAATCTTAAAACGTGGATGCCATGCAGTTGCCGCAAACCAGGCATATCAGGAATTGGGATAAAACTCATTAAGCAAAAGCGCACAAGCTAGACCCATCCAACACAAAAAACTAGAGCCATTGAAAAATCTACATTTCGATACCATACGACAATCTGCCCTAAGTTAGTGAGTAAAAATCACCTCATCTCCCCACTTTAAAACATCGTTCGTCCTTGACTTGATCTTATGAAACTGATGAATGAATTGTAGAAGGCCATGCTTCTTAACATGATCAGCCCACTTCTTTGTTTCATCCCATTCCAATGGCGTACCTTGGCTCAGCAAACCCATCGCGAACGTTTGTTATTTCTGCAAAGTGCGAAGTGAACTTGCTACCTACACTGGATCAAAACAAATGCCTTCTAAACATGATTATGATTTCATCGCGTCTTTAACTAAGAGTCTGGAACCGAGTACTGTTCAAAAGCTTACATATCTGCTTTTGAATTATAAAAATCATGTTTATTCTCGTCTTGTAAGTACATTCTAAAAAACAAAGCCACTAAACAAGTCTGGGGCCTATATTTGGCTTCACTTAGGACATGATTTCAATAGAAAAAGACATCCAGGAAGCAATAGTCAAAGGAGTAGGGTATGGAATGATGGGCCTAACAATGCTGTTTGAAAAATGGAGCACTAAGCCAGTTGAGTCGTTTTGGACTTATCACGCCCGAAAACAATAGTTGACGAGACCAAAATGAACACTTATAAATAAACTCTTCTATTTGCGAAGTGGAAACTGTTTCTGAACGTTACTCTCTTGCATTAGAGACAAGTAGGAAAGATGGGTATGGCCAAGTTTATGAATTTTTTGCCAGCCTAAGAATAGCAATAAACACTTGCACCTTACTGGGTTTTCCTATCCTTACATTGGAAAGTGAATTGGATGTAAAACTCTGCAATCGTTACGGTACTCAATAAATTTTAATAAATAGGATCTGAATTTGAAAAAGGGAGATGTAGCTAAAGAACTTCTTGAGACAGTCACTGAAGAGAAGAGTTGGGTTGTCTGCAGATCTTAAAAAATGAGGTTCCCAGCTTTAAGGGAGAGAAAAATGCAGCATCATGCTCTTTTCTCAATAGAGCAATCACCAAAATACTTGGAAAAAAGCTCTGCAATAGTGCAACATCAATAACTGCAAAAAGCTAGCATTTTTGTGGGCATGTTTCCATGTTGCCTAGGCCTATCGTTTTCATGCTGTTCCCCATAACTAACCACTTGTTTAAGAAGTACACGAATCATGGCTTTGCTGTAAATTATGTGGATGCTTCGTTATTAAAGAATAACATCTATTTATTTTAAGCAAGAATTTCTACGGGACATGTTAAGAAACAGGCGCTTTGCCAGTGGTATCAACCTCTCGTCGTTTCCGTTCTATACTACAACTCCTATCTAAAGCATTTATTTTCACATTTATGAAATGCTAAATGTTGAGTTTTTTGTGCTTGATTTTTCAAAATAAGTTTACTTATGATTGGTTGAATGGTGAACTGCAAAGAATAAATTACATCACATTTTGTCTACTACCTGTCTCACCTAGAATCTTCATCTATCTTTTACGTTTCATAACATTTTAGTCAGTAAGCGAATTAATTATTGATCAAAGCAGTATTGTACTCGTAACAAACTGCCATTGCTAGTTGGCATATAGACAGGAGACATTCTGGTGAGAGGGAAGCAACGCTATCGTTTCTCTGTTTACATCCTACCATGAATAAAGCATTTGAAAAACAGTTATTCTGACACAACCTCAACATGCAGCTGTACTTTGATCTATGGCACAGTTTACTAAAAAGTACAGCAACTCACAGGTGCAACAGCCAGAGAGCAAAGTTTGCTATGTTCAATGCGGGTTGATTTAACCAGTATGACTTATAGTTGCCAATCTACCCTTGACTTATAGTTGCCAATCTACCCTTGTTCTGCGAAAGCTACCTGTATTCCAACCCATTCTCCGGCGTATTTCCGCCGAGTAACAAATCTTCCACTAATCTCTTGTATACATGCACTTATTTATCCACAGTTTTGATTCGTGCAATGTCATGGACAACTTTGCTACACAATGTGATAAAACAACTGCATTTTTACACTAGTTGGTTTGCTGGTTAAAACTTAGCAAAGGAAAAACAAAGAAAAGCTTACTGTGCATATGTTCTTATGTTCCAACTACGATTATTTATATATCAATCAACTATTTACTTTCAATTTACTTCTGGTAGTTCTACAAGCTCCTCCCCCAATACAATCCCGTTTCGAATAATTCACCATGCAAAAGTGGCGAAAATAAATCAGTTCCAAAGCTGCTAGTGCATCTACTTCTAGCATTTAGTAGAAGAATCACTTTATTAATTTAGAACGACAGTTTCATTGCTATCCAAAGTTCTTGGAGCTTAATTGTTCTATTTTGTGTATCCTCACTAGGTGGAAAATATAAAGATGCATCAACAATTTTCACTGGTGGGAGATTAAATTTAGATTCTAAATGAAAAACATGATATGACTGGCAATATTTATAAGCTATAATTAACTGCATTCCAGATAGTTGAATGTATGCTATACATAATTCTTTAAACGTGAGACTACCACTGATTTACTTTTGCTAAGGGAATAGTGCATTAAATTATTTCCAAAAAGGAGTTTTCACTGGAATCCAAATACAATGACACGTTATGCACTTTTTAATTTGTATATTAAACAGGGAAGAAAGAGGAGGAGATTTTGCTTTCCCCTTACAAAGATGTGTACCCAGTTCAATCAAGCTCAATGGCTACTTTGAAAATCTTCATTAGTTTGGATGTTTAGCAAACCGGAGAAATTTTATCAATGCAACTGAAGTGAGCATCCCTACGATGATCGGAGATTTCGCCATGGATTGATATTTGACCGTGCACTTGGCAGACTACAGCTGGATCATAATAGTCTTTGTTCAATCAAACAACGAACTTGGCGACTCTGAGACTTTGTATGGAAGACCGTTCATTGGTTGAAAATCCGGGAGTGGCAGAGCAAGCACGTGACTGTATGGGGCTAGGGGGCAATGCCCACGCAAATAAGAAATCTGACAGGCTTTTGCCTCCCCCCAACAGCACTGACCTGGAAATTAAATACTCAGGTTAGATTTTGCCCCCAACAAGGCGATGGTACTACAGTTTTTGCCTAGGAGTGGCACTAGGGAAGGATTAGGAGGCTATAGCCTCCATCGTAACATCCTAGTCCCCGTCAGAGGGTGGAAACATTTTTTCGGAGATATTTTCCAGTTATAGTACCCTTTTAACTGTATCTTAGCCCCTTTTTTGGAAAATTCCTGTTGCCACCCGTTTTTGTTCCACTATGACAATGCCGCTATCTACCTGCTTGGTTAGAGAGCCACAGTCCCCATCTTTTCTGAAATGTATGGTACTTTTTTTAGTGCCAACAATAATCCTACCCTAGCACGCGTTACTGTTGTCCCTGGGTCTCTTAATAACATGCAATAAAATTATGATCTATAGGTTTTCTATCAGCAATGGCGTCGACAGTACCTTCATTTGATATTCCGGTTCAAAAGAACATGACTCCATAAATGCTCCAATAATTCCAACAAATTGAAATATAATTCATATATTATTCATCTAAAATGAAGAAAATGAACTTGATCTCGAAAAATGCTTGTATGACTAAATATATCAGAAATTAATGACTCAAAATATTGAAAACAAATTTAACACTTAAGTATTCTATTATAGACATAATTAATCTATTCTAAACTTCAATTATTCTCGAATTAAGAAGTATAATGAATAAGTAGTATAACTTTCAAAATAAGAAAGGTCATGTAAAATAGGATACAGTTTATATCACTTTGGGTGGCAAGATTATCTTCTATCTTTCCTTTGAAAGTATTGATTTACTTCATACCTTTCCGCATTGTTGATTTACTATTCCTGAGAATTCTTGAATTTAAATTTCGTCCAAAGATTTGACATCATAAAGTTCAGCATTGAGCACCTGTTAGAGTTCCATTTTCTTTGGTAAGTGTCATGATTTTTGTAAACTCATCAATATGCTCTTGCATCTTCTTGCATTTGTCAGGCAGGTAGCAGCTTGATTTGCTGATTGGGGCACCAAGCAGCTCGTAGCTATTAATTTCACCACGCGTTAGCTTCATCGCCTCTTGCAAAACATCATACGTAATCTCTTCAGAAACAACTGAATCGAATTTGTAAGCAGGGTGACTTCTGATCTTTGATCGGATCCAGGCCGCAGTAGTCATCAACTCCCCTGAAATTGTTGGACACAAATCGGAATTAGATTCGCACAGATTGGACTGAACTGCAGATCGTATTCATACTGGATTAAGATCAGATGCAGGTTGGATTCAGATTGGATTCAAATGTAAGTTCATTATCAGTGGCGTGCGGAAAGACCTTTGAGTGGTGGTGGCGTGTAGCAATAGGCTACTAAATGTGTCAGAATTACCGACGAGCGATAGTCGCAAAGCATGTATTTACCGAGAAGCTAGAATTACCGACGAGCGATAGTCGCAAAGCATGTATTTACCGAGAAGCTATAGAATTACCGACGGCTTCAGTAACAGTGGAGGTTGTGACACCCCCGCACTCCCTACTTCGGTACGTCCCAGTCTATTATATCAGAAAACAGAGAAATGTTTATTATACGAGCAGATGTTTGAGACTTAGCAACAACAGTTACTACAGCAGGACCTTAAAATACATATTGAGAAATATTCAGATATTTTGGATTGCAATCTTCTGGGAGCTTTCAATTAGAAATTTTCAAAATTAGCAAATTGAAATTTACTGTTCAAGTAGCTGGTCTTTCACAACAATTTACCATCTAATCAGTAAAGTTACTGGACAGGAACGACACCATAAGAGGGCAAAGGGCCTCATTTGGAGCAGGCTATTCTTCGTCAGAAGGTGAAGAAGTATCTTCTCAGAGACATTTTGGCAGTTACAGTACGCTGCAAGTGTATCTAAGTTCCGTGTGGTAAGAGTCAGGCCCTGCCGAGACATTCTTGGCGCCATCCCGGTTCTTGAAAATATCATCTCAGCATACTTTTTTCCTTGGTTTGGCTATTAAAATTAGCAGTTAAAAAGTCGATGGCTTTATTTAACTCACCATCATCATCATCATCATCATCATCATCATCATTATCATCATCATCATCATCATCATCATCATCATCATCATCATCATCATCATCATCATCATCATCATCATGATCATGATCATCATGATCATGATCATCATCATCATCATCATCATCA
>OLMO02000277.1:10190129-10211569 GCA_900291935.2 Cassiopea xamachana
TTAAGTTGAATGACAGAATAACTCGTGTCACCAATACTATGAAAACCGTGTAGGCTGCATTTTCAAAGTCAGTCAGCTGAACCTAAGAAAAGAATTTGTGAAAACAGCACATTTGTATAGTTGTTAGAACTATCAAATAAGTGGTAAAATTGAAAAGAATCGTCGAATTCATGAATGAAGCTATTTTAATGGAAGTATTTCAGAGTGAAAATTGACAATTAATGAATTTGAATCAAAACATAGTTTGAACCTCATCGTACCTCCATGGGCCTGAACTCAACTCTCCACCCCATGTCAGTTCCAGGAGGTGGTGGCTTGAAGCGGATTGTTTGCCAGCATGTTGATTGAATGTTCTTGAGAGTTATAGAAGCAAAAAATTGACATTAATTAATTAATCAACGATTTCAGCATTACTACCATCCTTAATAAATATAGATGAGAGTAAATACAATAAGTTTCAATTCTCCAGATGTGAAATGCTAGCAAAGAAGGCTTAGAAGAAACTTACGTCAAAATGTTCGAGCTCCTTCTCGTCATCAACTTTGATTTTCCCAGAAAAGAGTGAGATTGGATCTCGAATAAAGAAGTGAGCAATATGTTTTGCCAACTGTTCGTCAATGCCTACAACAAACAGTTACGTTAAAGCACCATCCACGAAAGCAAATAAATTCTTGTTCAACTCATCCTACACTTAAGGTCTTTGCTAATGGTTATATGATTTCCAAGATGAGAATTCGATCTTCTATGTGCTTCAAGTGACACACAGATCTCGGCACTTAGCAGTTTCTCAGCCAAGGCAATAGAGCATGCGCGTTCAATATTGACAGCCTAAGCATCACCTACGACGGTCATATCTATGTTCGAAATGTAAACTCGACTTCTCCATTCAAGCATCATTTACAAAAACGCTTCATCAACTATTAGGCCATATAATCAGAGAAACTTTTAAACGACTTCAATATTAGGATTAGATCAGATTAAGATGAATTAGATTTTGGACTGACAAGAACTTCTATTGCGCTTAACTAAATATGTAAATATTTTCACTTTTGGCGACATTAAAAGTTTTGCAAAGGAACACAATGATAACAGTGTTTTTAGCACTGAAATGACTTCAACCTGTACAAATATTACTACCAAGAAGTGGACTGTCTTTGCAGCAGTAATTTTTTTGCTTTTTTTTGCCAGCTAGTGGCAGCTCAGAGTAGCAGCTAGTTCAATGCTAGAAGTCGATACGAAATCCAAAGGAAGAGGCTTTCAATCTTGAAAACATAGCATAATATGGTATATATGTTGTTAATTAATACAAAAGTTAGCACCTGCTTCAAGCAGCATATCCAAATGCTCTTTCTCATACTGAATTNTGGTATGTCATTGTACATCGCACCTTCTGGTGAAATATACATGTCGATTGAATCATATCTTGATTTGCGAATTTGAAACTTGTTCTCCTCCAAAGGCTGCAAAGATCAGAATCATCATAGAAGTTGCACTAGTCTGAGCTCAATGAAAGGCTTTATATGTTATTGTGATGCTTCACTTTCCATGTACTGTTAGCTGCTTTAAAGTTGGATGATACTGATATTCGCTTACATTGGCCATTCTTTTTATAGAGTCATTACAAAAGAAGTAAGGTACAACTACTTCCATCTTATGCCGTTGAATGCAAGCCGTTGCATCTTCTAAAGGGTTCCATAAACTTCTTAACACGATCGTTTTGGTCAAAAAGGATGTTTTTCTCACACCGAGATGAAGAGCAAAAGATGCATAGAGATTGCAATGCTGAGATTAGTCTACGTTCTTTGGTGCTAGGGCATTAGAAGAATAAGAAGTAGAAGAAGGGAAGTAGATTAGGAAGAGGATAAGAGGAAAAAGAAGGAGAAGAACAAGATGAAGAAGTAGAAAGAGGAAAAGAATGAGAAAGGTAAAAAGAGGGCTAGGAAAAAGAATAGGATGAAGAAAGAGAAGATGGCGAAAAGCACAAGATGAATTAAAATAAGATGAAGCATAAGAAGAAGTACAAGATGAAGAGCAAATAGAAGAAGGAAAGTAAGAAGCATAAGAATAAGAAAAAGAAAGGTAAGAAGAGGAATAGGAAGAAGGAGAATAGGATGAAGAAGAATAGGAATTAAGAAGATTGAAATGAAGAAGAAGATGATGATAAAGAAGAAGAAAAAGAAGAGAAGAACAAGAAGCAGATTAGAAAGAAGAATTTGGAATAAATCCAAGAAGAGGAAGAGTAAGATGAAAAATAACATGATGAAAAAGTATAATATGAAAAAGAAGATGATGATGAAGAAGAGGAATTAATGCAGAATATGATGATGATGATGATGATGATGATGATGATGATGATGATGATGATGATGATGATGTAGAAGAACATAAAGAAGAAGAACTACAATAAGAGGAAGAAGAATAAAAGGAAGTACTAGCTAAAAGGGAAATAGGAATAAGGAAGAGGAAACTTCATGTGCATCTAAATATAAATTCTAACTCTTCACCTTCAAGCCCTTTTCCTCATCTGTTCTGTCATCACAAGAAGCAGAGATGATACCCCACCTTGCATCAGTATTCAGAAGATGTCCTCTGCTGGCTGGAGCGGCAGCAGTTAAAGCAAGCTAAAATATGAAGTGTGGTATAAGACGGAGGAAAACTTAATCTATTAGGATCTTTATCAGAAGCCAGTAGCTTCTCATTACTCTGCTCGCATTCATTCTAATTTAACATATTGCAACAATGAATGCGAATTGAAAGCATATAAAAAAATAACAGGGTCACAGTACCATGATTGGTGCAAGAACGGCTAGCTGGTCGTAAAGGATTCTTGCTTCATCAATGTTGCAGCCTTGGAATGTTACCTTTAAGTAAAATTTAGCTATGTTATGTCATGTCTGTTTCCGCAGGGAATACCACAGAATAATGTATATAAGCATATATGTAGATGAAATCAACTCAGGAGATCATAAGGCAGTGCATTTTCTCTTATAGAGCTTTTGGCATGATGAAGTATTGTCACATTTGTATCGGAAGAAATCCTCCAAGAATCGATGTGAGAAATCATGCTCCAAAATGGTGAATTTTTAGTATGTCGCTTAATGCATTGCACTGCAAAAAGAGTAACCTTTATCTCCCTAGTGTTGCCATCAGGTACCCATTTGCTGCTGGGTGAATAGTGAGCAAGCATCCATGATCTAGTTCTGGCTAATGTAAACACGTCATAACATGGCTTGAAATCAATTCGATATTTGGGAGCAAAATTATGGAATGAATTACCTATTGCAATAAGAACTTCTTCGTCAAAATCTACATTCAAAAAGTATCTAAAATTTCATTTCTTAAATGCACTGTAATTGCAATGGAACTGACATTAAGACTTAACTTACATTTAATTCAAGTTTTGAAAATCCTGTGTGCTAAACCTGAAAAGGGGACCTCCTTCTCGTTAGCTAATCTACTTAGGAGGTTCCTCCTTAACAATTCTGCTTTTTTGCTGTGTTTCTTTCTTGTTATTCAGGTATTGTTTAGTACTTAGAGGCAGAATTTAGAAAATTATAATGATGTTGATGCTGATGATGATGATCCAGTCAGAGCATTGAGTCGGACGTGAGCCGTAGGCTTTCCGCACTGGAGGCATGCGCTCTAACCACATGCCACCTGGCCCATCGTATTTCCTTGTAGCTAGCATTAAAACAGCTCTATTTTTTGAAGTGTACTACAAGCTGTAGCAGTTAACAATCCCTTTCTGAGTGAATTACAAACCTGTGTGCAGCACATGCCTAGGCCAAAGAACACACTGTCCATGTACACATGATTTTGCTTAGCATCTCTTGCTGCTTGACCATCGTCCTTTGCAAACGTTTCAATGAATGGATCTGGAGTGTTCAAGTCACGATAAACTGGAAGAAACAAGACGATAACATTATGCTCAGCTCGGAATCTAAAGCAAACTAGTTGGTAGCTATATATGCGAGCTGTATGTAGTCAGGTGTGGATATAGAAAGAATTCTGAATACCGTAATGCTCGATTAAGAACCTGGGCGCTAATGAAATTTTTGAGCTAAAAGGGTGGGCGCTTATTCGAAGGGGCTCTTGTTTATTCAAATAGATCTCGGAGCAATTCAAATAAATTGAAAGACTCTAGGTAGCGAGAGAAGAAGAACTTGAAGACCTAAGTTTTTCGCAAAGGAAAGTAAGAATCGGTCTGGTGGTTTTGGCCAAGTTCACAACTGTAACAAATAACATTAAATTTGCAGACGCTTTGGTACAAAAGACTGAAGAGAAGAAAAAACCATTGACATTGAAATGTTGGAAAGTTTAATAGGCTGTTACTGTACCTCTGTTGAGTTACCTTCCTTTTTTCCATAATTAAACGCCAGAACAAAGGTTGTCAAAATTTAAATGAGCCCTGTTCTTTACAACAAAAAAATGGGCCCTTGTCGAGGAAGAGCGCTTATTCATAAATTCTCTTACTTGGGTGGGTGGTTATTAGAGGGGGTGCTTAACCAAGGCGTTAGGGTAGTATACTGCCTTATCAAAGGCATTATCGTTGATTTCTTTGACTCATTGTATTTGATTCTCCATAAGATCACAATAAAAACATGTTTTTCCAGCTGGAGAACTGTAAGAGTACTAAAACTGGCAGTAACAGCCACAACAACAACAACAACAACAACAACATCAACAAAAACAAAAGTAACAGCAGCAACAACAACAGCAATCATATATTCCAGTGTTGATAATTCTTTTGAATGAAGTTAGTCAAATATCATCTTTCATACAGATGCTCTTCTATTTCTGTAACTATTAGGTAATAAATAACAGACAGAAAGGCAGATAGCATACTTGGTACATTCTGGGTGACTCTTTCCCCCTTTCTTTGCATCGGCTTGCCTGCCAAGTTTCTGGAAAAGAGAAAAACCAAATTGACAAAATTTTTTATCTAAATATGTATATGAACATGACAATTTCCAAGCTTTTTAGAGGAAATCTTACTAGATATTTTCTAACTATTTGAAGTTGTTATCAGTTTATGGTTCAGAGATTAACATTAGCGTAGAAGCATCATAATGGAAGGTATTACAATGAATGTATTAGAGGAGAATCCTAATCATAGACAGCTTTTGAAAGAGAATTAAGAGCCCATACTAAGCAAAAATCTTATCCATGCTTTAGGCTTAATGCTGTAATAACTTCTAGCCTTTTGCTCTGCATTTCCTATATGAATTCACCGATAGACAGACAGCCTTAATCGAGTTCATACGTGTGACATCACGAAAATTCTATTTTTAGAATATCTAAATTTTGGCTTTAAATTCTCAAAAATCACTTTGAAATAGCTACTATGGACAAATTTCAGTTCAATCTTCAAAATAATGATCGAAATATGAGCAATTAAATTCTGACATAGTTGCTATCAATTTTCTGTACTTGAATCTGGTTCTAAACTTTTCGAACCAGGAGAAAAATACATAGGCTTGTATGGCAAGTCTTCTGCCTCTAAATGGCTGTATTTCATCCAATTTTGATAATATTCGCCTAGAATTATCTGTACATGCCTATTTTATGATGCTCTTTCACTCTATGTGGACAAAATATAAAAATTCTAACAATGGACTGCTTGACGTCACCATTAATGAACTCTATTATCTCTTCAATTTGATGTACTGTTATTGTGATTAATATGAGTACTTCTGAATCGACAACAGAAAGATCTTAAAATAATAAGTGCATCAACGTAGGTATGTTTAAAAGCAACAAGGTACGGCATAGACTGTTGAATGAACCTCTTACCCATAACGAGGGTGCATGCGGGTAAGACAATCATCTGGGATGAAAATTGACTTCATCACTGTGTTTGTTTCTGGGTTGGGGTCCAATGCTGGTTCAGTGAAATTTGTGCATCCAAGCCTGAAATTGAGAATATCTGCAGTGTTAAAGGTAGACCCTAAACAAAGTAGTACCCCGCATATAAAAAACAACATTTTCAATTTTAGGGCTACTGCGTTTTTTATAAAAAGAGATATGAGCTTTAAATCAGAATAAAATTTATTGTTAGAAAAGTCATGTTATTCCATTTGTCTTTGTAGTACTATGTAGATTGATTGCTGTAGTACAACAGCAAAGAGGTTGACGCATCGTTATTGTATTTGCTATGTTTCTCAAAGGGTTAGTGTACAAAAAGTTTTTTCAATAAGAGACAAGAATCCCTTCACTCCTTCACCAGTTTCAGGACTTATGTTATTGCTTTGAGAATCAGGGCTTATTTTTCTTAAATGTTGTTTCTTATATGCGGGATACTGCTGTAATATAACCCGGAGAATTTCGAAAGAAGGGAGAGGTGCTTCACTCCACTGGCAAGGAAGTATCTGTAGCCGTCAAGTAAATGCATTTCATACGTCTCATAGCCAACTAATGTATGCAAGTTTGTAGCTAATATATGCAAGAGAGTAGGTCTACCTTGGGAATACACATAATGACATAACAGCCTCGTTTTTACCCAGCATTGCTTGAATTTCTTCTCGCCTGTTGAAGGACAGTTAACGACTTTAGAATTATAATACAGCATTTAATGGGTCCATACCGTTTCTCCAGTAAGATCTACAATTTTTCATAAAAAGATTAGCAAAATGAATTCTTCGTGCTTAGAGTCGTATAGAACATAAGGTAATGAAAAATTATGACTGGGAAATTTTTTAATGGCAAAATGAATTTGGAGAGAATGTGAATCAAAACATAGCATAACTGATTCACTTTAAAGTTCATTTTTAGTTTAAGATGTCTCTTAAAGTCACAATAAGTAAGTCAAACCTCAATCTCATGTTGGCCTCAACCCTGTTGAAGTGTCGCATGCAGCCTCCATATGGTTGACCAGGGCTGGCTAAAATGAAAGAGAACCAACCAGGATAGCAAAGCATTAAAGAAGCGGTAAGCGAGAGTAAGAAGCTTTTTGGTAAGGACAATATTGAATCGGTTGGTATGATTTATCTTGTTTCAATATTCAAGTCAGGCGTGTCGTGGAAGGGGGCTCAAAGAAGCTCAGCCCCCTTGTTAAAATTATTGGAGCTCTTGAGGGGCTCAGCCCTCCTTATAGATCATGTGCTAGGATGAAAACGTTCTTAACTATGCATGTGTAAAAGGAGGAGAGAGGAAAGGTACGCTCCTATCAATAGAATAATAATTCAACAAGCCAATGCTGGCTTCCTCTTCCTGTCAATACTTTCACATATTCAGCAGTAGTTAGCAAATTAATGCCATCAATAAAAAGTGCGCGTGGTCATGGGCGTGGTTGAGATATTTTCTACAAGACAGCCCCCTTACAGTGTTAGGACGTCACCACTGATTCAAGCAGTAGTTCGATGAAAGCTATGCATCAAAACAATGTAATATTGTTTGAGATTACGTTGCACATATAACCTGCATCAAAATCACTTTTTCCGTTTCACCTTCCATTTCTAATTGATCATTATCTTGTATAAACTTGACAACGCAATCATCCACAGCATTTTAGGATTTTCTACAGAATATGGAAGTAATCTTTATAGAAGAAAGAAACTTCGTGCAGAAATTCAATCTCAACTTACACTCAACCATGTATTCCCCAAACTCTACTCGATATGCTGTCTGCGTCTTCCTGAAATTGAAAGAAAGCCAATAACTCAAATTATTATGACTGTTTGAACATACAGTATTAGAAGATATAAAAATTGGCACAAGTTAGGTCATCGCTCTTTTGCAACAAGACTTTCGTCATCAAAAGCAATTTAGTGCACTAAATATAAAGTTGGTTTTTATCAATTAGTTTCTAGTTAAAATTATTTTGTGGACATGTGTTAATATCTTTGCATACCCTGGGTTTTGATTTTCCTCTTCTTGCAAAATTGGCAGGATATCAGAAGCCTTCAGCAGTAACTTCACAGATTTCTTGGCATGGTCCATTGAAACCATTTGATATTCAACCTAAAAGTAAATATTTGACTTGCTGCTAAACATTTATTTATTTAATTGCTATATACTAAAATCAGCTTAAAGTATATCTCTGCATCAAAGACACAAACCTCTCAGAGTGATGGAAGACATATGGTGTATGCAAGTTCAACTTGTACACATTGAGGAATCTTATTCTTATGTTACTATATTTTCCCAGTAATTTTGCAGCTTTAGAGGTGCCACGAAAGGACTTTATTTGGCTTTAGTACTTAAGACTGGATGCCCTCCATGACATCACCTATGAGATACATTGGTAGACCTCATACCTCATTCTGATTGGTTTCGGTATACTGCACCACCAATAAGTTGGGCAGTACCAAGTTTTTGAGATCATACCCTTTCAGTTTGCGTAACAATAGTCCAATTCAGTTCTCACCGAGTGTGCAAATCTCGAACAACTTAGAAAAAATTAGAGAAACGTTTACAAAAACTTTTGCAATCGATGGGGGACTGGGACCTCAATGACGTATTAACTTAAACAGGGGTTGCGAGTGCACCTTATATACAGGTCTTTTGTATATTGCTTGGTTCGTGATCTAATGCTAAATTCCAGTTTCAAAAGCCTTAGTGTTAAAGTTTATTCAGAGTTTATCATACATTTATCAAAGGCTTATGTACAGTGTTGCTAGGTTATATCATAACGATTTTGTCGTATTGGTTTCGTCAGTTATAAACATTGTTAGATGTTTGCACCTGTTGGTATAATTTTTGGGGCTGAAAGCCAGATGATTAAAGCCAGATGAAAGCCATATTTTAATTAATCAAAGTTAGGTCATATTTGAAAAAGATGGCAAAGAGCAGTGGAAACTGAAACATAAAAAATAGGTGATTAAAGTCTGCATAGTAAATCAGTAAAAATCCATGTAACGACTAAAGTAGCAATTGAGTGCAATGTGGAAAACCGAAGAAACTGTACCAAGATAAGCCAAGGAGCCTGTATCCATGATAATCTAAGGAAAAGAGTCAAATGTGTCCATTTTCTCACCATCGCTCTGACTACTATAAGCTGTTGCTTGATAATAATACATTTCTTTCATTTGACGAAGTCAACAATAATAATGACAATAATAATATATTTATTTACAGTTGGCGCTACATAGCTCTATGTACATAAACACAGCTAATTCAAGCCAACATCTAAGAAATTGGCATGTACAATGTAAATGACATTAATACAAGAATTAACTAGGTAACTTCAGATTTGATATGAATACACGTCGAAGGATAGTATCAAGTCATATTGTACCACAATTGGGACTCCTGCGATGAGACTCCCCTACAGTCCAGACAACCACACCAGACACAAACCAGTAATGTATATCTGATATAACTCCCCGAACTACAAAGAAAATCCAGTCACAGGAACCCCAACTGCGGCACAAATACCCTATATAATCTGCATGTGCAGTCAGTACCATTCAAATTCATGACATGATTCTTAAATTCATTAATAGATTGGGTATTCATTATGTGTTGAGGTAATATTACCCAAAGACGTTGCTCTCTATATTTGAAAGTGTCAATAATTACAATAGTTGAGTTAATCTTTCGTAGAAGGGAAAAGCCAAGATATCCAAAAATAATCTGGTTAAGCGGCCAAGTTTCTGAAATTTGGTATAGAAAAAGCCAATATATCAACGCTGTACTGAACCCACAGAGGACACCATTGTTTAGTTTCTTATAAAATATTCTTTTAGACATTGTGCAGTTCTGCATAGCTTTCAGGTGATCCCTGGAGTTACTTGAATTTCGTGATAAGGCCCACATCTGAGCTACATTCATAAAGTAAGATAGCTATTTCTAAAGAATTTAATTGTGGATGACAACAATAAAGAATGGGAACGATTCAAAGATGGCCAGTTTCTCGCAAACAAAAACAGGTTACGAATTAAATTTGCGTTAGAAGTCTAATAAATATTAAACACCCAATCAGAATGTGGTTTGCAGCTCAACTGAAGATCAAAGAAACTGGTGTGTGCATTCGACATTAGTAGCTGGTGATTAAGGAGAAAGCTTGTCTGAAAAGCGCACGTAAAAGCCTCACATAAGTCATATAATCATGACTGCTTTCACGTCTAACATGCTTTCGCGTCTTCATTTGAAGCACAAATAAGGGCATGAATTTTAATTTTGCTAATGTAATTGGCCCTGGGAACTAGTCTTCTAGGCGCTGACATGGTTCTAGTTTCAAAGGAGGCGGAGTTTGTTTTGAAGTTGGGGTTCTCCATTGTTGCAGCTAAGATGTGGCTGTTGCTTCCTTCATCACCAAAGGGCAACACCCTACTATTACAACGATGGAAGCTATAGCTTCCTACTCCCAAGGTCCAAGGCTCTTCATATATGAGATATCAATTGGCTTGTGAAATCATCAAGAAGCCTTTGTGCTTTGTAACGCCTTGCCTTAGAAAAAACCTGGCCTTTCGGAGGAAGAAAGGATTCTTGGATTATCTATTTCATTCCTTTATCTCTACATTACTTTTATTTTATACGATTACACGTTCTATATTTTATTAGATAGATCTTTTTAGCCTAGTATTGGAATATTCTTAGCTTTTCATGATTTCCGTTTCAAAACTTTCTTAAAACTTTCTTAGCAAAGATGGCTGCAGCATTTTGTGCATTTACAGTAGAGAAAAGTGCAAAAACATGCATTATCATTTGATAAAACAATACAAGATAATCGTTGAAATTGAGACATCAGTTGGAAACCGCAGCTTTAATATAGATATAAAAATGAGAACCACGACAAAGAGCATTATAAAGTTTGAGGACAAATAGACTCAGCATTTCTTCTGATTTCTTTTAAAGACAATTCCGGCTTAATTTCGACATGACTCAATTATTGCGACACTGTAATTATCAAGATGTTTTGGGATTACCTAGCCCTGTCCTCAGTTAAAAATAAAGAAAAAATGAATACAAGACAAACTGTGGATAAAAAGTGATCATGAAATAGATGTAGTTTCATAGAAAGATAGTTGCAACTTTTATATGCATATGGCCAGTTGATTTTCTTAGTTCTCATGAATCCAGTGTTGAGCTTTCTTTAACTTTTCAAGCAGCCGAGTATTAATCTCTTATAAATGAATTTCTTACAAAGAAACGTGTTTTTCACCAGCCCTCATCCTTCACAACTGTTCATATGACTGAGTAAGCCACAGTTTATTAAAACAATGGTACTCTATGAAACGAAATCAATTAGCAGAATGTTTCATTATGCTACAAAGTAAAATGCTAACCAGCCAAATATTATCACTTTGGAGGATGCAAGCATTCATAAATTTATGTACTTTGTGCAGTTCGAAATGGTAGCATTAGTTGATACCTGCTTCGCTTGATAAAGCTGAAAAGCTTTCCATGTTGGCCACCTTCAATGGATGCTCTAGGCCTGTTTATACTTCAAGGACGGCGTTTCAGCTAGAGCACGTCCTTGTTCACCTGTTTATAGAGGCTTACATTTCACCTGACAGCCTTACCCTTCAAACAGGCGGGGCTATAACCAGAAGATCTGCAGCCCATGCTTATAACTTCTTGAACCTAACGAAGCTCCTATGGAGGAGCAACTGAAACAAGTCTTCAGTTTCTGTCACATCAACTGCGAGGTTCATTAGCACTACAGAAATTAAATATCTAGAAGGGCTTTTAATGTGACTCCTGCTTACGACAGACTATAATTTCTGAATCTTTGTTACATTAAATTTACTGTATTTTTGTGAGATACACTGTGCCTCCTGCAATTGCTGTGCATAAGTGTTTACTAGTATGCTACACAGCTAATTAGGCCTCCTGACCTTCCATTCTAGTTGCAGTTCATCACGATATTGCAGCCGCTACTTGCACTGCAGAAGAAATGCATCGCGGACAGGGCTGTAGAAAAGGTGGCACAGGGATACCTCGGAAACATACTTCTCAAATTGAGACGTATGCATAGGTATCCAAATCTAAGCTGAATTACCAGCAAATCCAGCTTCTTAGCATTGAGAGCAATAACTGGTTCACTTCAAAGTATTTCATCTCAAAAAAACTCTACATTTAATGCACTACTTTCAGTCCAAGCACATGAGACTTAGAGATGAACGGACGCAAAGAATTGGGGGAGATGTCATTGCTCTGAAGAGCCGCTTGGCGAGCAGGTTTTTTGAAATTACAGCATTATGCATGTAGGAAATGAGAGAGCAAGAAACAAGTTTATTGGTGAAATGCTCAGGTTTTTCATTAACCAAATAAGGCTGTTTAATTTGCACTGTTGCTCATTTACTGGGAATATAAGGGTCATCCATATCCACCCCATCATAGTATACTTTGCTGTCCTATAAAATTCTATCTTAGTGAGATGAATTTCAAATTTTTGCACTCTAAAGGATTGATCAATATTCTCAATGCTTGAAAGGAGAAACAGACTAATTTGGAACTAACAGAAGTCGCCATACCTCATCTCCCCATTTCAATGTGTCATATGTTCTGTTCTTGACCCTGTTGTAGGTGTTGATGAATTGAATGATGCCATGCCTCTTGATATAATCAGCATGTTTCTTGATTTCAGAGAATGGTAGATTTTCACCGTCGAACGTGAGAAGGCCCATCTTTTGTTGATATTGTTCTTGATGATGATCGTGCTTGTATCTCTTTTCAACGTACCCCGAATAACCTCCTTGAAGAAGATGTGGCAAATGGCTGGCTTTCAAAATGAAAGCAAACTACTGTTGGCCAGCTCTTGTAAAGAGAATTAATGCCTTTAGTGCGTTCGCAAGATTGGATGAAGCGTGTGAACGGTGTTCAATGAAGCACCCAGTTCTACTGATATGGTACTCGAAGCCTCTTGCACTGCCAACTGACTGATGAAATGAAAATCCATCCATATAAAAATGATAACACCGGTGGCCTCCAAAGCATGTATGAATCCTTAATCAATATACATTATTTAATGATTAACTCATCGAATTCACATAATGAATACTAACCTATTAATATTTATGTCAGAAGAGCGTCGATGCACGTATCGTATGCTGGATCGAATATTATCACAGGTATAAGAGAAAACCTCAGTTTTATATCATTATATTCAAGCCAAAATATGATTGATTACGTCTACGTAATGTAGGCGTGTATTTTGTTCCGATGTGTATTCGCATGCTCTTTTCCTGCATTGCAAAATAAGCTGTGCATCTTTTGTCGCAAAATATGCTGCACAAACTGTGATGCGTAGCATCTTGCTAAGCAAATTACTGTAGTATTTGGCGGTACTGGTTCCCATTAGTTCATCATTAGAGCATGCACCTTCTTAATTGCTTGATGAAATTCGTCAGATGCTACCAAAGAAAGTTTGCCATTTCTGTGGAATTATCGTTGTTCTCATATGATAATAGGGATGAAAAGCAAGTTAACATATAATCTGTTTGAGGGGAAGTGACTTACATAATCTTATCTTTAGCAGCTTCCAAGGGCCAGAACACTTAATCTCCCTTTCTATAGTCAACAAGTATAAATTAGAAAGGGACAAGTCATAAGGGTGTCTGCACATGGAAAGAGCAAGGGGGTAAAACTTGCCCACAAGGCACCAAAGATATGGCTTCTCTATATTATTATTTACAAGATATGGTTTCTTTGTCTTATTACCTCATTCAAAGGGCATATTTTGCACCTTTGATCCGGAAAGCAAAGAACATTATCCCCGATACTCCCATGCCCCCGACGGTCTTGGTGAGTCATATATTGACTGGTAGAAAACTGACGCCTAAAAAGTTTATTCCAGTTGGCTGTTCGATTTACAGTCATGAATTAGTGGAAGGAAAGTTTTGTAGTACTATATAACGAGGCGCTACTAGAGATTTGGAATTCCTAAGCCACAAATTGAAGTAAGGTAAAACCAAAAAGGTTCTTTTTTATAGCATTGTGAACTGGAGAGCATAGAACAAGTCACTTTCTGACAAGCGAAGTCACAGTTAAATGGATAGAAGCAAGTGAACATTGTGTACAGGGAGATTCTTTAATTTTTAATCTGTGATAGGGTGACACATGGCTGTTTTGATGCATAACTCACGAAAAAGCCTGTTTTCATCCAGTCTTGCAAAAGAGCACCCGATCAGATCAACCCAAGATTGAACCCTTTATCTTATACATACCGAGCGATGCAGTCATGCCTTCATCAATTGAATGTGTGGTATCCTACACATTGAAAAATAAAGCAGTCTTAGATAAGGTAATTTCACCATCTCCTAAAGCCTCTATACCAAGTGGAGTAGCTGACGTAAATTAGGGCTAGATATTATTCAGAAAGTAAGCAACAGTAAGGGGATGGGGGTCATACGCGCTATGTCAGTGAACAGAGGAGGATCCAATGCGGGCCGGGAGGCCATGAATCCCCAAACGGCAATGTTATCTATTGCAAGCAATTGTTTTAAAAACTTCTCATATAAAAAAAGACAATAAAATGAATCAGATGCCCCCAAGGCCTAGCTCTGGAACCGCCCCTGCTAGTGGCAAACTTTTTAAGAAAAATTTAGGGGATGGGATATCAAGCTACATCTGTTACTTAAGCCAAAAGTGTATGACAAACGGGAATCTCACTATACGAAAATGTGTAAATTGGAGTAATTTGAAGAGTCCATTACACCTAACTTTACATGAATGCTTATGTTCTTCTATAGTTTGATGCAAAAAAGGTAGTCCCGTATACGTTCATACATAAGGGGTGCCTGTTAGAGAGGACACATATCCTGAGCCATCAGCATGTGAGGTAGGGTGGCCAGTTCCTTTCCTCCCTGTCTTTATCTCCCCAGTGTTGCCACCAGGTACCCATTTGCTGCTGGGTGAACAGTGAGTGAGCATTCGGTCAGGGAATCGAGTCGGACTCGAACCGTAGACCTTCCGCATGATAGGCATGCGTTGTAACCGCTATGCCACCTCGCCCTATATTATGATGTACTATATGATATTATACCAATACACATGAGTAGAGGCTTGTTGATGTGTCTTGTGTACCGAGGGAGGGTCTCTTGCAAGACTGTTATGCATCAAAGAGGAGGGCACCCACTCCTATGTGACAAGGGACTGCATAGGGGTGGGGGTGGGGGTGATAATGACAATTTTCCCCGTTGCTTACTTTTCAAATGATCCAAAGGACAGCTACAAAGGATCCTCAAGCTTTTGAAGTCCTGAAGGTGCTACGCAGAGGTTTTCAAGAACCAATCTTTCTATTATTTTGTGTGATAGTTAAGTCACAGAACCCTGAGCGCACCCGCTAAGCTACTATGAGCGTTGAGATTTAGCAAAGGTATCATGAATACACTGCAAAACTTAACGGCCCATTTAATAAACATTTTTTATGTTATAGGAAAGTTTTTTCGGTCCAGCACTGAAACTTTTCTAACTTCTTCAGGACTTCAGTATCAAACTATCTTGAGACATTCTTAGCCAATTATTGGAAATTGAAAATGTTCCATGTACACCTAAACTTATGATACATCTCAGTGAATAACAGAAGTTAAACAGTTGGAAGGCAGCCGATATATCAGATATAACATGTTGCACACAAATAGATCAAATTAAATACATTTACACCGATAAACTTTCGTCCGTCTCAAAAATCAAGTACTCAACTTTATTGACTTTTTGAGTAGCTGAGTACAGCTTACTTATACATCAGTTTCTTATAAAAAGATGTGTATTCACAGTAGCGCTTAAAGATTTTGTAAATGAACGAAGTACTCAATTGATTTGGTACTTACGCTGAAGCTGTCCCTGGTTGCAAAATGCGCTTCAGATATAAGGCCTATGATGACGGTGTCTGCAATTTTGACGATGAATTCTTTACAATTATTAATCGCATACTTAAAGAGAGCATTCAATGATGGCATGCCTGTGGAAGCAATTTGCAAAGCATGTGAACAATATTTGCACATAAAACGTTTGTATCATATCGAATTGAAGATGTATCTGCATTAATTTGCCCTTTTCAGACAGGTTTATGAATATTGTGGGTTTCATTACCTGATTTAATAGCAGATTCCACAAGAAAGACTACATTCACTTGTTGATGCAAAAGCTAGGACTCAGGCGAGCTTTGTTTACATCAGGGGTGTCCAAACTTTTTGCCACGGGGGCCAGATTTTCTGTTGTAAAAGTGGTGGGGGCCAACCTTTTTTACATATAGCAACGATAATTTAAGAAAATTTTTGGAAGCCACTTTGTGTTTCACATTTGCTTTTTTTGTTTCAATTTAAACATCTTAAGAATGTTTTTGGTAAATTTGAAACAAGCATATCACATGCACTTGAATATTCACTTAACCTTTTTTCTTAAACAGAAGTAATTGTGCTCTTACGAGAGAATTCTGGTGGAAAACCACTGACCATGAATTCTAGCGGGTTGGGGGTTGTGTTGTGTAAAGTGCTGTTGGTCTCTAGTGGGTAAATGAAGAATGTTAATACTGCTAGCCAAATAACAGTATACGAGCGTTATATATTTCATGACTAGGCTGCGGGCCGGATAAAATTTGACCGAGGGCCGGATTTGGCCCGCGGGCCGGACTTTGGACATGCCTGGTTTACATGCAATCCCGTTGTGGTATGAATTCAGTTTTGTTTAACCTGCAGATTGCCAACTGGCATTCTACTTTTGTCAACATTCTTTCTGTTTTGAGTTGTAAATAGCCGTAAAATTGAAGAGCTTCACAGGGTGAAAGACTTTTGTGGCCTATTATTGAGAGCATAGCCAAAGAAGATGCGGGGTGGAGGGGGGGTACCGCACCCCCACCAAGGTCGAAGCTAAGGAAAATTTTTGGTGAGGTTCATATCCCCAATTTGCCGAAAAAAGAAGTTTTCATGAGCTTTGTGAGCAAACAACGCTTACGAGTCCTATTGATTTTCAGCATATGTCTGACAAGCTATGTTTGGGGTGTGGCATCCCCTACATTCCCTATATCTACGCCCCTGATCTCTATTACTTAGCAAATTGGCAGTGTCCGTCGGAAAATTGATAATATCTATTGGCAAATCTACTGTGTAACTCTATTTCGTCGGGATATTGGGACTGTCCACCCCTAAAAATTCCCCATAACTTCGCTCCCTGCTTGTTTTGATTCAAATTGATACAGTTATATTGCTTGCTTGGGACAGAAGCTTCTATCTATGGCATTTGAATAGAGGAAGAAGACATGGAGATCAAGATGCTGGTGGCGACTGATGCAAAAGACAGGTATCTGCGGAGAAGAAAGATTGGTACCAGCGATCCTGATTAAAAAGGAACAGCCAGGAGAAGAAGAAGAGAAAGAAAAAGAGGAAGAAGAAAAGGAAGAAAAAGAGGAAGAAGTAGATGAACACTAAGGAAGTTGCAGAGATGCGTTAATAAATTCTATATACACGTTTGGAACAATAAGAAAAGCAGCCACTTAAAGAAGCGCTAGAGAAAAGGGTAAAAAATTTTCAAGTAAAAGAGATCGTCGGAGTGGGAAATCTTGAGCTGGAAGTTGAAAAATGGACATTTGTTAAGGAGGAAGAATGACAGAGTAGCCACGATAATAGCATTACAGTGGCCAGTGATTTTGGAGAATCAAAGAAAACACCGTCAAACATCAGCTGAGTATTATAGCAGGGCTGGACTATGAGTATAGGCAGAAACAAGCGGAGAAACATATCGAGAAAGGGGGGAGGGATAAATCAATGGGTATTTTATTTGGCTGAGAAAAAGTCAGCAAGAAGAGAACGAGATAAGAAGAAGGAGGGATGGAAAGGTTTACAGAGAGTGTGGAAAGGGGTTTGAAAGTTATCATAGGAAACGATTATACACTTTCGCAGGATGCATAAGGCAGACATAGAAGAAAGAGACAATTGTTGCAAGTGCAGGAAAGAATATATGGATAACGAACAAAGAGGCAACCATGAGATAGAGTGTGAAAGAATGGAAAGAGCACGCTGACCAGTATGTGTGCCACTGAAGAGTAGCACCTACCCCCAAAGCGTGACGTAATCATCGAACAGTCCCATTTGGTCTTAAGCAATTGCCTATTGGTCACTGAAGACGTTAATTCTACTGGTCGCTTACAACATAGAAAATAAGTATCGCATAGTCTAAAACAGGGTTTTTCGACCTTTTTTGAGCCACGGTACAATTTTTACACTGGAAACAGTGCACCACTACACAAAAATGTTACATAATAAAACTCTGTAGAGGAAGAAGGCAATCAGCTGTCTATTACTACATGGACGAATATTACCTTTAGGCCTTAGAAGTGAGCTAGATTGAGGGTAGGAGGGGACAGATGTAGAAGTCTATTATTCAAAAGTGCTGTATCTCACAAATCTGCACCAATAGATGAAGCAGCATGTGCAAGAATAGTTGCCAAGGGTGTCGTGTCGGGAAATAGGTCTGGAGGCTTACCCCAGAAGCATTTTTTAAGGTAACGCCCTATAAGGCGTCTGGAAATGCCCTATTGCAGAACAGAATGTATGTTTTATCATTGATTTTCATGCTAAGGAAGAGAGCCCACTTTCATCCTTCAGCCTGGCTTTATCAGCCAAGAATGTGCATTGTGATATTCCAGTATTCTAGAATCGGTAGAAGTCAAGTCACAAATGGCTTAAAAGACCAGCTTTGATCACTTCTTTATGCAGCCTGGGTAAATTAGTAGGGGTCAATATCACCATGTTCCCCCAGTACTTTGCCAATCTTTACATCAGGGACAATGACATAATATTTGCAGAAAATGATTAAATAATGCTAATTTTTGATTACTAATGGTATTGGATAATTTATCACTGCACACCTGAAGATCTCTCACAGCACACTAATGTGCCGCGGCACAGTGGTTGAGAATCACTGGCCTAAAGATAACCAGGGAAGCAGTTGCCGTGGCAAAATCTCCTAGGGGGGTCACTTGAGCTTCTATGCACGGGGGTCCATCCAGTATGTTTGTGTGAGGATTTGCGTTGTGATCCGATACTTTTGGGGCTTTCCAGTGATGGTATCTGACAGCAGTTTTTTGTACTCAATAACGCCACTTTGAATGGTTCCAATCAAGTAATTTATTTAATATTTTTGGGTGCGTGCAAGTTTTTCGATACTTTTGGGTAAATTTTGGAACTCATGGATGGACCTCCTGTATAAAAATGTTCGAGTGACCCCCGGACAAAATCTGTCGACAGTATTCATGACTGATTAATCAGCCATTTGATTATAAAGAGCTAGCCTGCAATAGCCATTTAGTATTCACCATTCAGCTTTCTTAAAATGTTTGTTGCTGTATTGATTTTCATTTTCAAAACCACTACTTTTCAGTGCCAAATGAACAGGACTATTAATAATTGCTGAATTAGTACTAATTACTTATGTTCTTTGTCTAAATTGATGCTGAACTACAAAACTACAATAATTAAGTTTTATAGACAGCTTACTGCTTGGAGAAAAGCCAGGTTCTTGCTAGAGCGATCAATACCCAATGTAATTAGGTCTACGAGGGTGTTTGTGAGGGCGAGGCCATCGACTGCGTGAAACGAAAAAGCTTGCCCTACGGAGACTATGAAAAGTTATCTTCTGTTTGGTCAATTTTCTATACTTACATTACTGCAGTTGCCAATAAAGCATTTCTGTGCTACGCAACTGACTCTGTTTCTGCTAAGTCCACTGTCCTTGACAGTTTACTTCACATTCAGTGATGTTGCAATTGAGAATGATGACTCAAGAATTTTAATCGAGTTGTAGCAAACTAAAAGACTCAAACGGCAAGAAAATCCCAGAAATCTTTAAAAAGCAGTTGAAACAGTGAACCATGGCATATTTTGCAATTAATTAGAGCTTTTTGGCCACCAACTGAATGAACTGTTATGGTTTACATCGAAAATGGTATTGTTGAGTTGGAAGCTATGACTCTTTTATTGGCAACATTGATGTCGGTGTTCCACAAGGGTCTTACTTAGGGCCACTGTTATTTTTATTTTCATTAATGACCTTCCAAGTGTTGCTATGGCCTCCACTGTCTCCAAGTGCACTAATAACACAACAGGACGTTTTAAAGGATTTGTAACTGGTGGGGTATTTGAGAAAAGGGCACTTGAGATAAATGCAGAATCTACAGGTTAAAATATAAGCAAGCAGATTGTTCAAATAAGGCTGGTGAAGAATTTCCCTACTGCTTTACTTGCCCTGTAACACAAGCTTTACTGTACAATCTCAGAATATTTCTCAACTTACTGAAACCATAAATCATGATCTTAAACATCTTGATCTATGAATGTAAGGAAATGAGCTATCTTTAAATGTGTCGAAAACTCAGTCTATGCTTTTCTGCGCGAATCCTAAGTATCAAAGACTGAGGACTGCAGGAGGTAATCTCTGCTTAAATATATGAGGAAAGGACCTTGATATGTATGAAAAGTTAGATACTTAGGAGTACAAGTAGATAATAGTCTTGACTGGAAGGAGCAAATTAAGGTAATCTCTTCTAAGGTATCAAAGGCGCTGGGACTTTTGAAGCACTCTAAGAAATTTCTCCTTGACTCTGCTTAAAAATTTTTATACCTAAGCATAGTTGAAGCACACTTTCGTTATTGCTGCTCTGTGTGGGGATGCATTGGCTCAAGCATACTTTTACAGCTACAACAATGTCAAAATAGACCTGCTAGAATACGTACAAACAGCATGTTTGATTCCCTTAGTAGTTCATTAATAAAGAACGTAGGGTGGATGAGCACAGCCGACTTGGTTTCTTTCGAGTCAAAGCAGTTAATCTTTAAGTCGCTAAGTAATGAGGCTCCTCAATATATATATATATATATATATATATATATATATATATATATATATATATATATATATATATATATATATAATATCTCTGGGATTTGGGCGTTAAAGAGATTGAAAAATATACTACTTTAGTCACAACTTTCCATTGTCTATTATGCATTAGTTGAAAGTCAATCATGAGGGGCAAATCACTCCTGAAAAGGTGTACGAGATTGATAATCACTAGTGATTGTTTTTTGATTAATTCAGTTTTTGGTGTGATTAATTTGATTTTTTAGTGATAAAAGTAATTAATTTGTGATTGATTTGTGATTATTTTGAAATTAATCACAGATTCAAAAGTGCTCTCAAATGAGTTCCTGTGCAAGGTAGGGAAAGATACTGGGAAGATAATACGCCAAAGAAGTGATACTGGACGTGCCGCTCATATAGGTGGGGTTTTAACCTGAAATTCCCGACATATGCGTCTGTTTTTAACTTTAATTCTGGTAGATGGGTAGTTTTATCAGAATTATTATCAAAACTGAAGAAATTTGAATAGACCTTGCATCCTCCAATCGACAAAATTCATAGACATGGCTACGAAGCTTCCTAAAGTTTATGCAAAAGGGTTCGAAATTCTTGAAAAATTCTGTCATACAAATGGGTCCTTTTGTCAAAGTCCAGATTCACGTCGACTCATGTTCACAATCGAGTACCCCCCCCCCCCC